>PVJA010011663.1:8063-54211 GCA_004027025.1 Myocastor coypus | reverse complement strand
AAAAAAAAAAAATAAGTAAGACAATTTTAGAGTCCTTCCTGGATTCCTTAGTATAATATATAAGAAAAAGTACTTTATAACCTGAAAATAAAATAGACTATATTTAGTGATGTTAGCAGTAAATATTCATAAATTATTTATGAATATGTAAACTATTCTTTCCAGTGTGAAACTGCAATGAAAAATACTTAAAATATGTTTTCACAATGATATTGATCAGCAGATAGTTCGGTAAATTTCACATTCAAGGAGTCAGAAAATATATAGGCAGCTTAAAACAAACCATTGCTCCTTTGTATTTCCTGTCCCATGGGAGTCCCTATTGTGTTAGCTTTGATCGGGAGTCACAAACAAAGGCCATTTATTCAAGAGGTCAAGTGTCACTTTTGGTGCTGACTCTAGGGACTTGTAGAAAAGGGGCAGAACCTTGGTGAGCATGCCGAGTTTTCAGTGTCAGCCTGCATGATCCATGACATATTTAGTTTCTACAAGTTTTAGAAGATGGACAAAGAATTAATGACCTCGGAGAGCTTTGCTCTTTCAGTATGAATCTCTTTTCATTTTGCAGTTATCTTCTATATAGTCTTATAGAAAGTGCTCTAAGTGCAAAGGCTTGATACATGTATTTTTATGTTTAATATATATTATTTGTAATATATATATATATATATGTGTGTACATACTTATGTTTATATTATATTTTACATTTGTGCAATTTTCCTGTTTTATATAAATAATTATAAAAATGGGTGTATAGTCTAGATGAATGTTAAGTTTTAGGACATGTTGTGCACTAATTTTTTTCAAAATTTCTTAATAGAATATACATGGTCTTGAGGTAGAATCTCCCTCTGAGTCAGGCTGGCCTCAAACTACAGGAAATTCTGTTGCCCCAGCCTCCTGAGTGCTGAGTTTACAGGTGTGTATCTTGACACCCAGAAGATTATATATATTTTAAAATAGATATTAAAACAGCTTTAGGTTCACCGAAAAAGTAAGCCAGAATTATATAATTCCCATAATCCATCTCTTCCGTCTTCACAGTACATTGTCCTATTATGAACACCTTACATTGGACTGATATATCTATTTTAATTGATCAATCAGTATTTATGTATTCTTACTAACTAAAGCTCATAGTTGTTTTTTAATTTTTTTTATTTTGTTTTGTTTTTTGTTTTTTGATTTTTTTAAATTAAAGTTTGACTTAACGCTGTAGAGTTCTGTTACGAATATATGATGCCATGTGCTCACCCTTTAAAGTTACATAGAGTTACTTTATTGCTCTAAAGCCCTTTATGATCAATCTACTCATTTCCATCCCTACAATCCCTGGTCACCTGCATTAATGTTGCTGACTGTACCATAATCACCTCCTTTCTATTGCTTCACTTTCCATGATTTCGGATAATCATAGTCCAAAGTTCTAAATGGAAAATTCTAGAAACAAATAATCTGTAAATTGTCATTTTAACATTGTTCTGAGTTCACGGATGAAATCCAGTGCTATGTCAACTCATCGTAACTAGACATGAATCACCTTTTCATCCAGCATATCCAACCTATATCCCTGTGTCTTGGTTATCAGACTGTCCCGGAATTGCTGTGCTTGGGTTGATATAAGCCCTATTTCACTCAATAATATCCCTGAAGTGTAAGAAGCCACTAAGGTACAGGCAATAGGTCAGATTAACTCTGGCACCATGTGACAGTGCTACAGGTATATATTGAAACATAGTATATGCAGGTTCATTATTGTCTGTGACTTTAGGCCCCACTGGATGTCATGGGACACACGCTTTCTGAATGAGTGAAGATTACAGTAGTTTTACCTTTTTCAGCATGGAATAGTACTAGAACCATAGAATATATTGTTTTGTAGAATTAGCTTCTTTCACTTCTTAATATTCATTGCAGTTCCTTCCTACTTTTTATATCTGGTCTTAGCCTAAAGGTGAGAAGCAATGTCTTTATACTTTTTCATGACTTATCCATTCAGCTATTTGAAAGATATGTCTTTACCTCCAGTATTTCCAATACATGAATAAAACTCTTATATGTATCTGCATGTAGTTTTTATATGGATATAAGTTTAGAGTCCTTTATGTGAATATCTAAGAGCATAGTTTTTCCAGCAAATGCTATGACTTTGTTTGGTTTTGAAAGAAATTGCTCCGTTGTCTTCCTGAGTGGCTGTGATGTTATGTGCTCCACAGATTTGATGCTTGTACTATTTTGGATTCTTCTGTCAAAAATACATTTGCAGGTTTTTTTTCCTTATCTGTGATTTATGTTTTCAGTATCTTTGCAGTGCTATGAGCATAAATCTTAATTCCTTTTGTTAGAGTTAATAATGTATTTTTATGTAATTTTTAATTAAACCTATTGATGTATTTTGAGTATAGATACTGATTATACTTATGATAAGAAAACTGCTTTGTGCATGGTAAATCTTGATTCTTTCTTCCCCATAGCTTTAATGTATTTGTATTTCAGTTTATTTGAAAGACATACCACCTAGAATATCTTCTTTTCTGTTTTCTAAAATTTGCATAGAATTTCATCTGTAAAATTGTAGAAGGTGTGTGTGTAAGTTCATTGTTTTGCATATGGTATTCAAATTTTAGCACCATGGGTTGAAGTGATATTGAAATTCTGATCCTTTTTCCCTTGAATTTTTTTATTCTTTGACAGCTACTTGACTATATTTCTGGGCTTTTGCCTCTGTTGAATTGAACCACTTAACTATTTTTATTTATTCAATACTACACTGTATCAATGATAACTTTACAGTAAGATTTGAGTAGGGGCAGTGTCAATTCTCCAAATTTGTTTTCCTTCAATAGTGTGCTAGCTCTTTGCTTCTTACATATATTGGAGAATATATTGATTGGTATCCTTTTTCTTTTGTTTCTTTTCTTTTCCTTTTTCATTTTTATATTATATTTTTAAAACAAGGCCTCATTATGTAGTTAGCTCAGTCTGGCCTTCAACTCACATTGTAGCCCAAGCCGGCCTTGAATTTGCAGTGATCTTCCTGCCTCCGAATTCTGAGATTAGAAGCAACTGGCAGCGCACCTGGCTGGTTGGTATTGATTTAATTATTTACTGACATTGAGATTGGGACAGTGTTGAATCTATTGACTGACTTGGAAAGAAAGGCCATGATGACAATATGAAGTCTTTTAATATGTGAATATGAAGCACCTTTCCATTTGTTAAAAGCTTCATTTATTTCTTTTATGTTTTGTAGTTTTCTCATATATCCTTGAATGTTTTTGTTAGTTTTCTACCAGTGTGGCTTTCTAGTGCTTATTGAATGCATGTTATTTAGCTCTTTCATCTTAATAAGATATATATGTATTTATAATCTTAATTGTCTGAAAATTTAATGGAAATGTTTGTCACCTTGATTTTTGTCACATTCTGAACCTATCTTGTATAAAATTCAGAAAACTATTTTTTTCTAGTCTCTGTTTATAATTCCTACATGAAAAGTCAAAAATGTTTAAATATACTTAGAAATTCTGCATCAACTTTGTCCTTTGGACAGTACAAGTTATTAGAGGCAGAATATCTAATAAATTATTGTGTACTAATGAAGTCTCCAACATGTTAAATAAAATTTACTTAAATTTTATGTACTATCCTTGACATCCATTCAATAAAATTAAATGTTTATTAAGAAAGCTTTATTAATAGATCCAACGTAAAATCTATGTTATCAAAGGTATAAATCTAAAATGTAGCTCATCTTCAGATATCAAAAACTGGAACCTTCAAATTTATAGTGATTTTTATACAATCTCTAAGAAAGTCATGTGGAAGAGTGTAGTGGTATAATAGCAATCAGTTTGACAGCAAAAATAACTTGACAAAATAATCACTGCACTTTTATGTAAATTTTGAGGTACACTTTAATTCATCATGACCTTTATCCAAAGGTACTATGATTTACATATACAGTTTAAAAATGCAAGGACTTAAATTTAGTCAAGAGAAAGTAGTAAGTAGATACCATAATTACACACCTTTGTTATAGGGTCTTTGGAAATCACAAATTGTTGGCTGTTAACATACATGCCAATAATTAATGAAAACGACCTCTATTAAAATTATTTATGGAGCTCACATTCTGTACATTTGCTGAAACGTAATCATATTATGGATGAGGGATTATTGAGTTAAAAGGACTTCTTACATATCTCTAAATCAAAATATTGTAGCCTTAGAAATTTTAAGTGAATAAAGACGTATCTCATATTCTCATGCAAAAGAAGGCCTGATTAATTCTGCAAAACTGACATACTACAATATACTGAAGATGCTTGCAATACCACTCCATTAAATCTATTGTTATGAAATTGCATTTTACATATCTGGCTGCACACACATTGCATAAACTTCTGTGTTCCGAGATGACTTATCTATTTGTCTTTGTGATATTCCACAATGCTGTGCTAATTTGATGTGCTAATTTTGTGTATCTAGCTCTGTTTTCAAAGGTTTATTTGATCAGATTGTGGAGGAAATGCCTGTGTAGCATTATGTGTGTGCTTCCTGAGTGCCTACATTTGTACTTGCATGTTTCTTACCCACTTCTTCTTTGGCATACTTCAGGAAAAAGACAGCTTATAGTGTATTTGATTACACAGTGATACACAACGGTTTAGCACAATGTGCTGTAATCAGAACTACTCAGAAGAGCAATTTAGTCCTGATCTTCTCAAATTAAGTGTGTATTGAATATATAACTCACCCTCTCAAGAAAGAGCTATTTTGAGGAAATAGAGAGAAAAAGAAAACTAATATTGTCGCCATTATTTTCTCTTAACGACTAGGTTGGGAGAATAAGTTGAGCTGTCACAGGACTAATCTTTCAATAATATTTTTTTGTGAACATAGAGGTGTTGAGTAGTATGGTAAAAGAGACAAAATCAGATAAAATAAACTTGGAAGAAAACAAGTAGAATAATAAGAATATAGATAGATAGATAGATAGATAGATAGATAGATAGATAGATGTGCATTCATGCATGGTGAAATCTTAAAGGAATTAGGTAAAAGAAGTCATGGGGAGGGAAATGCTCTGAACATTTGCCTCCAAGATGCTACCTTTGCAGTGATGGCCCCTGAAAATTTGGCCTCATGATATCCATTTTTTTTTCTTTTTTTATGTATTTAGTACAGGGTCTTCAGGGTCTCACTATGCAGATTAGACTTGTGGTGATTCTCCTGCTTTTCAGCCTCCCAAGAGCTGGGCACGTGCCACCACAACCAGTCTCAGCTGCTGTCTGGATGTACCCTGGGGGCAGGGCTAGCACAGCACCCTAGGGAGTTACCCCAGGCTGCTGAGCTCCACCTAAGCAGGTGCTTTAGTTTGTGGAGCTATCTGGTCTGCTCTTCATATTTTTAAACTTTCGAAATCTCCTCTAATCTTCCTACGAGCTGAACGAACAATACATGGTCTTTAAGCGATAAAGTCACCTGGCTATCATCCAAGGTAACTTATTTGTATTTGCCTGTTAGGTTTCCATTATGGTTACAACCGTATACTAGAATTTATTTTTTTTTTCCTTTTTTCTGCTGTGTTTTCTATGTGCATCATGTTTCAATAAAGATAAAAGATTAAAAGAAAGCATTTGTTTATTGGTGTACTACAGAAGTCAGGCAAGACTAGGTATGTTTGTTTGTTCCTTGGGTACAAAGAATTAAATTCTAGACCTCATGCTGGCCAAGCAGGCATTGTGCAGTTGAACTATGTCCCTGGTTCTACTACTTACATATGTAGTATTTTCTTATTCAGACTAATGATCCTTTCATTTTTAAAACTGTATTAATAGCCAGGGAGATAGCTCAGTAGAATAAGTGCTTGCCAGGCACAAGGTCCTGAGTTCAATCCTTACTACCACACACACACACACACACACACACACACACACACACACAAATAAAATAAAATAAAATAAAATAAAAATTAATAAATAAATAAAATAAATTTAAAACTGTATTAGTAAAGGTTATGCAAAATAGCTCTCATACAACATTAAAATATTTATAATTATTGTAAAGTCTATTGACAAAAATTTGTCAATATGTACCCATGCCAAAAAGACAACTTCTGCTTGATGCAACAACCACATTAAATTTACTTGAAAAATATACTCATAAATTATATGAGTAGATATACTCATAAATTTTGCTTGTTATATTTTTAGTACTTGTAATTGAACTCTAAACCTTGTGCTTGCCAGACAAGTGTTTGTATCACTGAATTATATTCCCTCATGTTTTATGCATGTTTTTTCTGCTTTGAGAAAAAGTGGGATAGAGCTTTAAAAATTATTAGAAAAATTAGCTGAGATATTATTCAGTAAAAAGGAATATGAGCATGATTTCATGTGAAGAGTTTGGCCACACTGGTGTAATTCAATAGAATTCTTGAAAATACACAAGCCTGAGTTGTAATCATACATGTCATTTGGTATTTTATCACAACAGAGTGAAGGTTAATATGTTCGTGGATATTTAATTTCCAGAAAGGAGAAAATGAATAGACAAAGTAAATGTTTCATGAAATAACTCCATATAGCTGAGGAGAAAAAGTTTGAGAAATGCATGTGTGGCAAATTATTCAGTGCATCACCAGAATGCAGGAGCAGCTTCCGGAAGTGCAGAAGGGGATGAGCTGAGTCTACGCCAAACCCTAGTTTAATATGCAGGTTTTATTTCAGTGTAACATGTGTTTGTCTTAGTCTGTGCTTTAGTCTCTTTAAAATCCTCTTCCTCATTTACCTAGTGAACTTTTCTTATTACTGTAAATAAAATAGTCAGTTTTTATTATCAAAATAGAATACAAAATAGTAAAAATAACACTAGAAATGATATAAAACTTCACACAAGAAAAGGAATTCAATAATGGTTGTTCTATATTACCTTCAGGTTAGCTGTTCAAATTACCAGATATAAACACACAAAACTGGTAAAAAATAATTCATAAGGAATTACTTACAAATATAGTTATCAACTGCTCCCTTTGTAGACCAGCAAAAATCAGCAGTACAATGGACTATTACTCATTGTCGTGGTTTGGGTCTAGTTGTCCCTTCAAAGCCTATGCAATCATGCAGCAGACTTTTAAAGTGTGCGATTCACTCATGATCCACTGGAAATATGGGAGTGAATGCTGCTGGGATTATGGGTGTGAGTACTACTCCAGCCTGGGTTAGATAGCCTGAATGCCATGTAAGGGAGAAATTCCTCTCTGTTTCCATGGTTGACTGTTACTCCTCCCATTTGCTCTCGCTGTTTTGCTGTATCCCGCTGCCATGAAGTGCTGCCCTCTGCCTTGTGCCAGTCTGTCTTGGAGCCAGCTTTGTATAGACTGAAACTTCCATGTACTATGAGGTAAATAAACTTTTCTTTCCTTCATTTTGAGTGTCAGGTACTATTCCCAGCAAGGAAAGAATAGTAATTGAGACACTCAGCAATAAAAAAGGCAAGTTAGAGGTTTTATAGGTAAATGAATGCAGCTACAGACTGTTCTCAGAAGTGAAATAAATCAGACTCAAATGTTCAAACATCATATTGTCTCACTAGTGTAAGAAACGAAAAGAATAAATACAATCTGAAAGGTACAGTGGAAACCATGAAGGGAAAACATCTGGTCAATGTTTTGACTTTTTTCAACTAACAAAGTTTATGTTTCTATACATATAGGAAATGGATTAAAAAGAGGAACATACTCAATTTTATAAAATCCACGCCTAGAGAAAAAATATAGCTTTTAAATCTTTACTCTGCAATTATTGATGGATAAAAGAAGTTCATATCCTCTTATGTATGGTTGTCAAAATATGAATGTGGTGTCCCCACTTTTCCTGTAGTTTGGAATTGCTGAGCTTTGCATGTTTGTTTTGGTTTCGATGTTTGCTTTTGCAGCCCTTACACTGCACTGTGTACTCCCAACTCTACTCGGATGCAGAGGGTTTTGAGGATTCAAATCATGCTCTGGGCCATGGAAGGGTAAACATGCTCAGGAATGCAAGGCAGCGTTTTAGACTTTGTGGAGACAGGAAGAGGATCTGGGATAGGAAATGGAAACAAAAACGATTCAGTTTTGGTAAGCATATATGCCACCTCCCTAAGATCAATATAATCACTACATATCATAAATCCATATCAACCAAAAGGTACAAGTTCGTAAAAAAAGAAAATTATTCTTAACATAAATGTAAGACATAACTATTTTGTTCCAATGTGTAAATTAATGTTGCTTGTAATATTGGACACTTCTCATTGCATTCTATCCTGTGCTTATCCTTGCCGTGTGTATTTCTTTCTAAGCTTTACTTTTCAGTCATCTCAGCTATGTTGAATTTAAATATTTCCTGAAAGCATCTACTGCCCCTTATCTCATAGAATGTGGGTCACTGCCTCCCCCGTGGCAGCCTCCACGCGCTTTCTTTCCTTGGTTCTGTACCTAAGCCTGCACGCGAGCCAGCTGAGCGGCAGTCTACTCTCTCTGGCAAAGGTGTGCGCTCGCTGTTTACACAGATACTTTCACCTGGAATTTCATCGAGAGCTAAATTGCTGATAAATATTGGTGCTGTCTGACCTGCTGTTCTTTTTCACAGTCAGCCTCTCAGTGATAAGTGATTTTCTGAGAGCATGTTGAGCCATTTTAAAAGTTGTATAGAGTATTTTAGGGGAAAAGCGAACCATTTGGTACATGGAAGTAGTAATTTGCTAGTAGCCTAAAAGCACTAATGAACCTTTCAAAGGCATACAGCAAACTTGAAAGGGTTATATTTCAAAAAATTGTTTTCATGTAAAAGAAAACAGAAAATGAGAAATGCAAAGTTTACTTTTAAAAGGAGTTTTTTAAAAAATTCCAATAGATGAAAAGAGATTGCAGAAAAAATAAAAATGTAAAATAAATTTATTAAGATAGGAATTTTTAATACACATTCACATATGCACAAGTATATAACTATATATTATTTTTGTATTTTTATTTAATTTTATTGCTTTTCATAAGAAATAACCATTAGACAGTTTCAAAACACGTTAGTAAGGCAGTCACAATAATTAATACAATGTATATGGTTGTCTCTATAGTAGGGTTTTTTTTTTTTTTTTGTCTTTTTGAGACAGAGTCTCACTATGCAGTTCAGGTTGGCCTTGAACTCACTTTTGTAACTCAGGCTGGCCTCAAACTCACATTGATCCGCCTGCCTCAGCCTCCCAAGTCCTGGGATTACAGGCATGTGCCACCACGCCTGGCTCCATAGTAGTTCTTCAGAGTAAAAGATGCAGGCATGCTAATTTTTTAAAACACTATTGGCACAAATATTACATCTCATTGAACTAAGAGAAAGTAGTTGTACCCATAGTCCAATCTTCCATAGTAGTAGTGGGTTATCAGCAGAACTGGCAATGTTGGAAGCTATTGATTTGAGTCTCTTACAGCTCAGCATATTAATCTGGCTTTACTTTTTATGCCTCATGGTTAAACTTTTCTGCTGGACATATGTGTGTGTGTGTGTTTGTGTGTGTGTGTGTGTGTATCACATATATTTTGACATATATGAGGACATACGTGGCATATATTTTTAAATCCAATCAAAATTTCATTGAAATTTAAATCACAATTCCAGAGAATATCATGGCAATTGTCATGCCACATGATAAGAGTTAAATTATGAGAGCCAGCATCATAGCTCAGCAGATTAAGCACCTGCTTTGAGAAGCGCAGAGACAAGGTTCAATTTCTATCCCACATGCACCACCACGACCCCACTCCTGGATTGTGTTGAACAGATGACAGAGTCCGTGAATGGTGGTGCATGTCCGTAATCCCAGTGCTGGGGAGGCTGAAAACGGGAGGATCACCATGAGTCTGAGGTGTGTAGTGAGACTCTGTACCAAATACATAAAAAAAAGATAAAAAAAAAAACAGAGTGAAATTGAGATATTCAGAATCACACATGAAACAATACATTTTATCTTAATAAATTTATTCATTTAAATAGCAGTTAAGCTAATGCTATTTGACAGATAACAAAAGTACATAAAAGGAGGATATTGTATAGAAACATTGTTTCTAGTATATCACCAAGATTATCCACACTTCAGGACTAGAGATGCCCTCTTCCCATTGGGACTTTTCACCAGCTGTGAGAGTAGGTGAAGGAATCTTCTCTCTGTCTGTCTGGATCGTCTTCACTCTTCCCCAGGTCAGCACCTATAACTTCATAGGTAACATCTGCAGGGTTCTTTCTTTGTTTAACTAATAGAGACACCAACTGTAAAACAGGAAGTAAAGAAAGAGACCCTGCTCCTTTGGCTCCATGTGGTTGGCACTCTGTACTTTCTAACCCGGGACCTTGACCTTCCCAGGCAGGTGTTGTGCTGCTGAGCAATAGCCTCAGCCCATGAACGGATTTTCCTTGCAGGAGACCTGCTCCACAAGGGGGCTCCTCAGAAGAAAGTCACACTTTCCACACAGAGTTCTCCATCTCCAAGTCGACTTCTTTAGCACGAATTTTGTGGTGCCCCGTGAGTGCAGTGAATTGTAGCTCTTTTATGAATCTCATTAAATGCTGACTAGGTATATCTATGCTTACTTTCTGTCAGAACAGAGGTATTAAAGTAGGCTTCTGTCAACAACAGCACTAGGGTAATTTATAATGGAAATAATTAAGTTCTCACAGAGGCAATAGTCATGAAGTCAAGATTCATCAATGAAGCCCTTAATAAATTTCAAATTATACTCTGTGATCAGGAAGTTCAAGAAAATATTAATGCATTACCACTTAAAATTAAAGAAGTAACAATAGGACATATCATTTTGCATTGATAATCCAGGTGTGGAGACATTTCTGTATAGCTCTTTTTTACTTTCTTTTTTCCACTGGTTTGAACCAAGTACTTAAAGTTATGTTTTAGTTTATATAGAAAAACTAGGCAGAATTTAACTGTGCTAATGTAATACCTTTAGCTTTTAGTCAATTTTGCTTATCATTTTTCTCCATGAACTAAATCAGTTTTGCCCCTGGGAGAAGAGTTAGCTTCTCTGAATGAGTCTTCAGCACCTACTGCTGCTCACAGACACTAACGGAGATGGAAGTTCTAATATCCAGCCTATCATCCATGCTAAGCAGGTGTTCTGACACTAGCTAGAGCTCCACCCCGTAACACTTATTCTTGGAAAATTTCTCAGTGCTTATCAGATTTTCGAACATCATTATTATGCCTTTCCTAAAAATGTGTGAAATAGTTTATCAATGAGAAAACTTATGAAGAGTCCAATAACCTATATAGAATGAACAATTTGGGGCATGGTATGCTTCCACAATAATTCTGAAATAAGTTAAAATCGATACCTGACATCTATGAAATATTAAATCTTCACCGGTGTAAAACTAATTTCTAATGATTAAAAATTGTTTCAACAGTATATGCAATTAGAGATGGCTCAGAAATAAGTGGCATGGGTATGGATACTAGAACAAAAAATAAAGAGAAATCAACTGCAAATCAATGTAGATAATCTCTCCGTCCTTTTTTATTACTCTTTTTTCCTTCTTTTAGGATTCACACTCTCATATTAATGTGCTGCATTAGGATGATGGTCCTGTGGTTTTTCCTTTAATGATTGCTTTAAAGATTGAAAAGTACATTTTAATGTTCACAAACTATATGAAATCTGCCTGAGATTTATTGAAAATTTAAGAAGCTAGCACCTGAAAGTTTAATTTACTCCACATTATGCTATCTAAATGCTCTATGCATTACAGTTTTTACATAGAAAATTACATAAAGTAACCTTACCATAAAAGGTATGTTATTCCTTTTGCTAGTGGACAGTTAGGTAGATTTCAAAGGAATTATGAAGGAAATCTATTATTATTTATTCCTGTATTTCTTGTGCCAATTTTCAGTTTTCTTTCTGAATATTTTCTGATTTTATTTCACTTCAGCCTAAAATTATCTTTTGATGTTTCCTGTTATATCCATAGTCCCTGAGATAAACATTCTCTTAGTTTTATTTTATCTTGAAAATACCTTTACTTTGCATTGCTTATTGAATCGTATTTCAGTAGACATAAAACTTACAATGATATTTTTTAATAGTTTATGTTGACAAGGATAGGTACATTGCACTTCTGGATATAATGCAATAGTTTCTCTACTTGTTTTCAAAATTTTCTTATTATTTTTGGGTTTCAACAATTTAATTATGCTATTTTGGTCTTTGGACTCATGCACAGAGTTTCTTTCTCTTATATTTAGATTAGAACTTTCCTTTAAATTTGGCAGATCTTTATGTCTTCATTTTAAAACTTTATTTAGTCTGGTACTTTATATTAATTACATTGTTATTAAACTTGTTAATATTATCTTACATGTTAGTTATATTTTATTATTTGTTTTCTTTAATATATATTTTATATTTATCTATGCAAAATTATTGATTTTTTCTGTTGATTGCAATTATTTTGAGATACATGCAGTTAAAATTTTATAGACTGAATTCAACTCTACAATTTCCATTTAATAATTTTTATATTTTATTTCTTTTTTGATAGTCCTTCAATAGCCAACAATTATGACAAAATTAAAAAAAAATTAAGCTAAGATACAATAACCACTTAAAGTAGTTTGCTAATTTCACACCTGGATCATATCATAGTCAATTTATATTCGTGACATTTTCCATTAATATAGGTCAAATTCTAATTTTAAATATTCCTATTAAATATGAGCTGCATTATCATGCAAAGACTTGGAATATTCCTTGGTCCCTGTTCAAAGCACTAACTTCTTTTTCTTTTTTTAAGAAAGTTCCTTTGTCTAGGTTCGAGTTACCAATGATACCACAGCAGACAGATACAAGCTGAAGTCCTCTTTAGTTATTTTATTCTTAGAGAAGCTGCTTATCTGCCAACTGTATGCCAAACAGTTAGTGCAGAGATTAGCTGGAACTTAAGCAGGTCCTATGTACAGGGCTTTCTCTCTATGGGCAATTGGTATCTTGTATACTTTTGTTATCTATTGCTACAATAACATGATACCACATATGTAATCTTTTGAACAATACAAATGAATTATCTTACAGTTACGTTGATAAAAGTCTGACAAGAATGTCACTGAAAAAAATCAAGATGTCATCATATAGGTCACAGAGGCTGAGGTATGAACATTTTGTGAGCATTGTTTTAGTACAAACGTATTCTACTGACCTTTACTTCTTTATCACAATGGGGTATATATACAAATTCCTTATCAAGATATGATAGATGATTTTTCCCCTAAACCTGTCCATGTGTGTGATTTATGTAAAAGTAGTAGTAATAGTCTGTAACTTCTCAACACAGCAATAAAACGTTCTATAGTTCTCACCCTTTTCTTTCCTCAAAATACTTTTTACATAGAGTAGCCAACTTGTATTGTGGCAGTCTATTCTGGGGGACTGTCCAAGTGTAAGTCTCTATCAGCATCATTGGCTGACAGTTTCTTGGCAGTCTTTATAATGAGCTTTAGTTCCACCCAGGACTGGCTGAACCTGCATTACAGCCATGCCACCAAAAGTTTGAGTAGCTCGGGAACCCTCAGCCAATGCTCCAGAGCTGTGAAGGACAAAATGCAATGATTGCTATTGCCTTTAAAAAATAAGTCACTTTCTTCTCTCTCCTTCTCCCTCTCCGTCTCAATCTCTCTCTCCCTCTCTCCTCTCTCTCTGTCTTTCTGTCTCTGTTTTTCTTTATTTTCCTACCCTACTTACCCTGAACCCTGCTCTCTTATTCAAATTAGTAAGCCCGTTGATTTTTATTAACTTTCATCTGCTCTCTGGGGAACCTATTCCCATCTGCTTCTAGGCCAGGAGCATGGTGCACGGAGTGTTATTTAGTTTACTGAAGACAGAACCTGTCTGGACACTATTCTTTTCTGCAGTAGCTTCATGTGTTTATTTTGCTTTTTAATTTTTTTTTGTCGGATTTATAGCCATTGTTTCTTTAGAAGGCATTATCCAATACATTGTAGAACACACTCACCAATATGATGACTTTTTACTCCAGAATATACCAATTTTTCTGAAAAACACATTTAATATAACAAATACAATCTCTAGTTTCATTTGTCAGACATAATTGAGTTTATTAAATTTGTATTACATTTCTGTGTATTTCAAATATTTTACTTCTCAAGAAATTAATATATATATATATATATATATATATATATATATACATATATGTTTGAGTCTATGGACCCCTTTTTATTGCATTTTCACTCTAACATAAATTCTCTATGCTACACTTAGAAATATGCCATGTTACATACATTGAAGACATTAGTGATCTTTTAGATACATTTTTATGAATAATACAGGTGGAAAATTTTTTGTTCTTATACTATACATATGTGTAATTTGAATGTCATAGAACAGATGGCAGATGGAAATCTGAACTGATTCCACCTTTCTTGAAAATACTTCTTTACAAAGCTTTAAATAAAAGCAATTTTTGAGTGGGTGAGACAGCTCAGCAGACCAAGTGCCCGCTTGGGCAAGTACAGGGACTGGGTTCCGATCCTGGGACCATGTGCCATGCTGGCCCCGCCTCCACACATACCCAGCCCACCACTGAGACTGGATGTGGTGGTCAATGCCTGTAATCCCAGGCTGGGGAGGGTGAAAACAGGAAGATCACTATGAGTCCAAGCTGCGTGGTGAGACTCTGTGTCAAATATGTAAAAATAAATTGATTAAAATAAAATAAAAGCTATTTTTTTAGATAAACAATAAACACTAGTTAAACATTGACTTTGTCTAAGGGTTAATTTAGTGAATGAATTGAAGTTTCACTTGCAGGGGCACAGCATAGGATCTGGGCCGACTGAGGACACCAGTAATTGCAAAGCCTTCAAGAATCTCAAACTGCCACCTTTGAAAACATCCAGTTCCAGACCCTGTGGAGGGGAGGCTTGAAGCATGTAGGCATAGTCCTAAACCCACAGTCACTTTGGACTCCAGGAAGAGCAGAGCATCACAGAACACCCAGCTATGAGCTTACTACTTCCACCCAAGCAGGGGCAATTATCCCATGATGAAAACCTAACTGGAACCAAATCACTTCTTTAAACAAAGATGTATCTCACAAAACCTTTAGGTCAGACCCAAGATCATGACCAAGCAGACCCTGACTATGCAGCGCACAACCCTTGCCTTTGCTTTCAACAAACTCTGAGGTTCTGTCAGAAGCTCGAAGGCAGCGCTTGAACCTCTTTATTCGGTTCTTCACTGCATGACTGTGAAGATCAAATCTCCCTTCCTGCCTTTTCTGTTGCTTGTCCCCTTGATTGGCATTCTGAGACTCTGTCTGGGACTGTGTCTCTCAGACACCTGCAGCTGGGAGTTTCACCATTAAACTCTGGAAACCTATCCATTTATTTGCTATTGCTTGTGCTAAGCGGGAAATACTTTATTTGTAATTTTGTAATCGTATTCTTTATTTGATAAGTCCACATTTTTTCACTTTGGTAAGAAATTAGTACTACACCAGGTTTCATGTTTTTTTTTTTTCTTTCTTTCTTTCTTTATTTAGGACAAGGTCTAAAGGGTCTCACTACCTACATCCCGCTTGTAGTGATTCTCCTGCTTTCAGCCTCCCAAAGCGCTGGAATTATAGGCACATGCCACCCTGCCCAGTCTCAGTCACTATCTGAGTGACCGCATGGGCAGGGTGGGCATGGTGTGCTGAAGATTGAACCCTGGCTGCTGCACTGTACCTAAGCAGGTGCTTTAGTTAGGCCCAAACGCAGCTTTTGAAATTAATCTTTTTTGTGATTTTTTTTTCTTTTTTCTATATGTAGCCCTCATTATGTCTGGCTTGGTGACTCTTCCAAGTGTCCTTAAAGCATGCATATTTCATTTATTCCAGTTGTCAGGTAACGTATTCTGTAAACATCAATTATGTTAAACTATTTGATAATGGTTTGCAAGTCTTTTATATCTATATTTATTTTTGGAGAAATTTTTATATCACTTAATGAGAGAAATGTTGACCTCTCCAGCTATAATTGTGGGCTTGCCTATTTATCCTTTCCCTTTTAGTTTTTTACGAAGTCATGCATTTAAAAGTTCAATTATTAGAGGCACATATAGTTAGGATTGTTAAGGTTGTCTGTTGGATTGAATACTTCATCAGTACGAGATGTTGTTATGGCTTGTGTCTAGTTGTCCCCCCAAAGTCTCATGCAGACATAGCGTAGCTTGTGATTGGCTATTGTGGGTGCTTGTGGCACCTGTCCTGGGGCAGGTAATTTGCATCATAGTGTATGGAGGGCAAAAAAGCCAGCCCAGGCTACTGCCCCTGCCTTTGTTCTCCGCTGTTTCTACCCTGAAAGGTTGGCTGCTCTTCTTTGGAGCTAGCTGTCACTGTGAGCTAGATCATCCTTGCCTTCCTTCATTTTGAGTGTTGGGTATTTGTCCTAGCAATGGGAGAACTCAAACAAGTGTCTTTCTGCTTTGTTGTTAATATTGATTTCTTAAAGTAGCAAGTAGTAAGTAGTTGTTAGTTTTTAATTCAATAAGGCAATAAACACCATTAATTGTGAATTTTTACAATTTACTTTTTAAAGAAAATAACTATGCTTGGATCAAATTCTGCCATGTCTACCTTTCCTCCAATGTATCATTACTGTTTTATTTTAATATCTCATTTTCTGCCCAACAGTTGATTATCTGAGTGCATCAATTATTTACTGAAAATTTTATCTACACTAAACGTTTTTTTCTTATTTTATGGGATTTTTTTCTTTTTCTTTTTTTTTTTTAATAGTGGGCATTGAACTCAGGACCCTGTGCTTGCCAGGCAAACACTTCTTCTACTGAGCTATCTCGCCAGCCCAATTTTATGTGATTATATAACTTTTTAAATGGTGTCTTTGACTTATAACATGTTTTCTTCATAATAATATCACACCACTTGCTTGAGCATCTTCAAGTTTCTTCTATGCACTGCCTTAAGGGTTCATATTATTCCTCAGATTTGGAAATTGCTTGATCTCTCTACCTTGTACTTTTTTGGATTTCAGTGTGAAACTCTCACATTACGGAAACTTTCACTTTGATTTTAACATTTAAAAACAATTTTTCTTTCAAGATAGGGTCTTCCTGTGCAGTTTGGACTTGCAGCGATCCTCCTATCTCAGCCTTCCCAGTGAAGAGATTAAAGGTGTGTGCCACCAGGCCCAGTTCTGGAGCCAAGACAGCATGTGGTACCAGAAATAAACCTCAGGACCTTGTGCTTGCCAGGCAAGTGCTCATGCTGCCAAGCTACTCCCTGTCTTAGTTAATTTTCTATCATTGTTGGGACAAATACCCAACTCTCAAAATGAGGGAAGGAAAGGTTTATTTAACTCACAGTTACTGGAGGTTTCAGCTCATATTCCGCTGGTGGCAAGGCAGAGTGGTACATGGCAGAGGACAATCTTTCATGGTAGCAGCTAAGAGCAAGAGGCAGGGCGAGCTCAAGCTAGCTTCTGTTCCTTCCTTACACTGAAATGCAAATCACCTGCCCTGCAGGTACAGCACCCATTTCCACAATAATCAGTTACAAATTCCAGAAGCTGCTTCTTGACTGCATGAGGCTTTGGAGGGACACCTGTGTCCCTGGAGCCCCAAAGACTCATGCACATACCTTTATGCAAAAGACATTCTAGTCCATCTCTAAGAGTTACCAAAGTCCCAGCAGTTTTCAGAATTTGAAAAGTCCAAGTCCCAAGTCTCTATGAGCCTCTATACAAATGAAGTAAACACATTCAACATTCAAAGGCACAAAACAAATATTACCATTCCAAAAGGTATACACAGCAAGATGCCAATTATTAGGACCAGCACAAGTCCAAAATCCAGAAGGACCAACATTAAACCCTGTAGGTCCTTGTGGAATATCTGAAACACTCTGTGGCAAATTGTAAGTTCCATGTGGCTCCGACCCTATGGCGCTCTTGGTAGATGTAGCTCCCGTGGCTTCTCTCTCAGGCTGGCTTTGCGTCCTCTTTGCATAATCCATGTTCCTGGCTTTTCCAAACTTCTGGGATTTCCACTGAATAGGCTTCTCATGCACAGCTTTGCACACTGCCCTCTCAGGGGCACACTGCCTGGCTTCCCAGGCCTTCTGCAATCTAGGTGGAAGCCTTAGCCTTAGAACTCTTGCACTCTCAATGTGCCTAAAACTACTGCCATATGTATGATGCCAAGGTCTGCTGCCAGCTGGAGCAGTACCTGGGCTTCCTTCTCTCTTGGCTGTAGGGGTTGAGTGCATGGATGGCTGATCATTAGGAGCCTGACTCCAAGGAATAAATTCTCCATGTGGCAGTCATTCTGGAACAAAAGGCTCAGATGCTTTCCCCTCAAGGCAAAATCCCTAACTTTTGCAATTCTGAGGCTGCAAAGTGTGGAGACCTGCGATCTCATTTGGTACTGTTGGGCCATCTTTTCTATTCTCTGGTTCCTTTGCAGCAATGGCGATCCTCTCAGCTTTTCTTGTGCAGTCCACACTTTACTGGCACTTCCTTTTTGACCAAAGTCACATTTGAATCTTCCTGCTGGGCTTCTTGCTCTTGATTTGCAACATAAATCTGGCCAAGAGCCCCCAGTACCAGCCATGCCACCGCCCCAATATTGGGCTGCTTTGAAATATCTTTTGAAAGATTAACCAGTCTGCTATGATTAAACTCAGTCACAGGTAGAGTCTCTGGACAGACGCAAAATGCAGATAACTTCTCTCCCAAGTCAAAACACAAATGATCTGGAGTCCAACAACCAATGCAGTCCTTCTTCCCAGCAGAAACCTCCCCAGCCTGGTCTTTACAGGCAGGCTTTCTGTCAGTCTTCTAGTCTGAGCTCCGACCAGAATCTCCCCTACAGAACAGCTGAAACATTTCCAGCTCTTTGCAAGTATGCCATGTCTCTGAACCTTTCCTATATCTTCCCATAACCCATTTCCAAACACTCATGATCCACATGGTCAGGTTTAGCCATAGCAATATCCCCACTCTTGGTATCAAATTCTGTCTTGCTCTTCTCTCATTGCTGAGACAAATATCTGACACTCAAAATGAGGAAATGAAAGGTTTATTTAGCTCATAGTTACTGGATGTTTCAGTCCGTATTCAGCTGGCTGCAAGCAAGAGTGGCACATGGCAGAGGACAACCTTTCATGGTGGCAATCTCTTCACTGGGAAGGCTGAGATAGGAGGATCACTGCAAGTCACACCGGCCAAACTTTTTTTTTTCTTTTCTCACTCTTTAGTATATGTTTGTGGTGCATACTGATTTGATTACTATGTGTGAATGGTAAATGTGTGAAACAGGTTTAAATTCCCTTCTTCCTCACTCAGTAGATCACCTTTCTTTTTTTCCAGCATCAGATTTTTTTCAATATCTTATAAAATTATTTATCATACATAGAAGTTGAAAATAAGGCTAATAGGCCAAAGGACACATGAAACATGTGAGATAATTGTACTCTGTCAAAGTATTCTTTTAGATACATGTTCACACTGGATAGCTAAATCCTGGAAACATTCTATATGCTTATCAATAGATTAATGGAAAATATATAATGGAATATATATATATATATATATATATATATATATGTATATACTGTACTACTGTGCCATAAAAAGGATAATTTAAATTATTTTTAGGAAAATAGGTGCACTTTGAGACCATAATGAATTAACTAGAATTAACTCAGACACACAAATAAAAGTTTCAAATAAAAGACAGATGAATTGAAATACGGGAAAGAAAAATGATGCTGTAATCCAGTGCGATGTTTGGTCAGTTAAATAGCTCAGCAAATTAAAGCACCTGCAAGCAGGTGCATGGGCCAGGTGTTCAGTCGCTGGGCCTGCCATGCAGGCACCACCTCTAGGATGTGATGAGAGGCAATTGAGCCTGGGTGTGGTGGCATGTGCCTGTAATCCCAGCTCTTGGGAGGGCTGTAAACAGATGTGGTGCATCAGCATGAATCTGATCTAGTAGAGAGATCCTGAATACCTTGTAGACCCTTTCCTACAATACACACACAAAAAGAAAGAACAAGAGAAAAATGTTAAACAGTGCTTTGAACTGCAACAATATAACATGCCTTGAGGGCATTTTAGAAATTATCAAAACCCAAGCCTCATGGAAGCAGAGGCATCAAGCTTGCATTGGTTGAGACATTTCCAGGGATGCCTCCTTAAGAAGGGTTCCCTATGTATGTGATAGGATTCATGTTTCCTTTCTCACTCTTCTGAACACAGCCAGGTGGCCTGGATGCCTGACTTGGAGCTATAAACCTCTCTGTGGCTTGCTGGGTATTGGTTCTATTTTTTTTCTATTCTTTTATATCCATGTAGTTTTCCTTTTTGAAAGGGATAGGTTGATGCCATGCAATTGTACCACAGATGTTAGGAATATTGAAAACACTGTTTAGTTTCAGAACTATTTTCCATCACTATGTAGGCATGAGTCTTATGGAATTTCTTCTAAATATTACATTCAGGCCGGGTGTGGTGGCGCATGCCTGTAATACCAGCACTTGGGAGGCTGAGGCAGGAGGATCGGTGTAAGTTCGAGACCAGCCTGGGCTACAAAAGTGAGCTCAAGGCCAGCCTCAACTGCATACTGAGACCCTGTCTCAAAAAGACAAAAAATAAAATAATAAAATAAATAAATATTACATTCAATTGCCAAGAACTCTGATCTGATGAGCACAGAGATGATTCCCAGGTTTTGTAAGCCCTGGATGCTAACGTGCATCTAACGTCTCTTTGTATTATACGACTATAGAGTTCTAGCCTATGCATCAACGTTTTATTATTTAATAAAAACTTGAAGCAATCAAGATTTTCCCCTTCTCAAATAGCTTCCTCTCTCCAGAGCTCTACCCTCCCACCTATGAACTTTGATGTTCTTCTCCTTGGTTTAGTAAGATATCAAATTCAGGTTGTCTCCTGTTTCACCCCATCTGTGCTCAAGAGCATGCTTCCTGGAATGAAGTGGGGGGGTACTGTAAAGTTGCCTTCTAATTCTTCCTTCTTTGGTTCTGATAGCACTATGCCATCTGTTGCTCAAAGTTAGGAAATAGCTGTTCAATACATTTTGACATGTTTCGAAGATGTTTAAAACAAGAAATTAAGCCTAATTGATTTTATTGAATCTTTGGAAAGAGGAAAATATCTGATTAATATCTTATTTTATTTATTTATTTATTTACTTACTTACTTACTTACTTATTTTGTTTGTTTTATGGCTGGATCAACCTGCCCTGTAGGTGGGGCTGGCACAGCACGTGGTGCCAGGGTCCCCAAACCATCAAACCATGGCCCCCAAAATTGCCTAAGCTTTCCTAAGCAGGTGCTTTAGACCACTGAATCATCTTGATGGCCCTGACTAATATTTTATATCTTTTTGCATTAAGAAAAAGACAGTAGTCTGATTGATTGATTGATTGATTGATTGGTTTTGTCTACAGGGTTTTTAGGGTCTCACTGCTAGATTGGACTTTTAGTGATCTGCATGCATACAGCCTCCCAAGAGCTGGGATTACAGACATTACTACCCTCAGTCTCACTTACCATCTCAACATGCCCTGGGGACAGGGCTGGCATGGCAGGCCCTGAAATTGAACCCCTGACCCCCTGTACCTGCTTGTGGTGCTTTAATCCACTGAGCTATTTGGCCAGCCCTGTTATTTTTATTTTTGAATATTTTCATGTGTGTGTGTTTTGTACAGATAAAACTCATAAACTTGTCCATGAAAACTTTCACAAAATAAATTAATCCAGTGTTTTGCTGAGATCACCCACTTTATTTTCTTTTTCACGGTATGCTTTAAATACATATTTTAGATCACACAGTCATTTCTGTTGTAAACATGCAAGCATATCATTGTAAACTCATGTTTGTGCAATTCGTATGTTATATACTCTTATTCTAATTATTTAAATCAGTACTAAGCAATTAAGAAAAAAATATCCAGTCGTATGTATCTGGAAGTACTATTTTTAGAATTCTAGACACTCATCTATATTTATGCATAATTGCATGGTTTCAACAATGCAGCCATAACAAAAATATACTAAAAATTAAAAAAAATCCTTAACAAATTTAAGGAGGAATTCAGTAACTCAAAAATTTCACTTCCAATATGATACAGCATTTCATACTCTTTTAACTAAGGTACATAACATAGGCCCGCAGAAATGCAGTTCTAAAGCACCCTGCTTACATACTTAGAAGCAGTTCGTGATTTAATTGGTCTTGCCTTCTTTTTTCAACTGTTTCTCAATTTCTTTCCTTCTTTCTTTCTCTCTTCCAGTTTTGCATGCGTATCTCTGGCAATATGAATAATTGGTTGGAAAACAACACTTCATATTACAATGAATACTGTGAAATTCACATTATTTGGTTAAGTGATAATATGTATCATTTGTAATTTTTCTGTTTTATTCTAATTTGTACTCTTTTTAAAAAATAAAAATAAAACATTCTTGTACATATGATTAAGTGTGAAGTTTAAAAACTATTGCCAACGTAAAATTAATTTGTCCGTCAGCATTCAAGAGTGATTAGATTTATCTCACCTCCAAGCAACACATTTTCAACTAGGTAAATGGTGCTCTTGCCACTTAATGATAAAGATAGGTTAATTTAGATAATTCAGTTTTTCCTCATTAATACATAATTATAATAATTAAAATTCTCTTATTGGAAGCTGCTTTAGATCTCTATCACCTTGTGGCAATATGCTAAGAATATTGCCTATGAATGATTTTTGGGGTGTAGAAAATGACGCTAAACTGTAAAATAATCACCAAATATTTTAAAAGCTTGATTTTTTATTGAAGTTAATATAATTAATATTAATTTGATCATCAAGAAAACATAATACTTGTTAAATGATTTAGTTACTTTATAGTGTTCACTTTTCATATATGAGTGTCTGATATTTAACTATCCTTTCCTCCCCATTTCATTTTTAAGTTTATTCATTTACTTATTTTTTTGCTACAGGGTCTCATGCTACTTAAGTCAGACTTGTAAGGATCCTTCTGCCTCAGCTTTCCCAGTGCTTGGATTACAGGTATGCAATGCCATGTCCGGTTTCAGAAGCCAGCATGGGGTGGGGTCTGTATGGCATGTGTTTCCACGGATCAAAACCAGGTCCTTGCACTTGCCAGGCAGGTACTTAGATCAGGAGTTATCTCTGCAGTCCATCAAGCATTTGCTGATTCAATAATAAGGAAGTTTAGAACATAGAGATAAGGGAAAATTTATATTTGATCTATAGAAATATTGACTAGGATGTAGTTAGTGTAGAACAGGTAGTGTTGATAATACTTTTGATTTTTCTTTATTTATTCCTATCTGGGCTAGGAATTGAGCTCAGAACCACTACAAGCTAATCTTACATCATCTGGTTAATACCCTCAGGGCAACTATTTTCATTTTAAATATTTGTATGGTAAGAAATTTTTTTTTTTTTTCCGTGGGACCAGGGTTCGAACTCACGACCTTGCACTTGCCCAGCAGGCACTTGTGCCTCGGAGTAAGAAATTTTAAATATATCTTATCCTTTATGTTTTGTAATAATGTTTTACTTTCAGATTCTAGTTTATGATTTTTCATGAAGTTAAATGTACTAATCTTGATAAGTGTCTTTTTATTTCATTATTAAAGATGACAAAATTACCATTTTATATTTATAATACTGTAATAGTTATACAGTGGACTTTATTCTTTGACTTAATTCTAATCAATTTATCTATCTATTTATTTTTGGTATTGGGAATCGAAAGGACTTTGCAGTTGTCAAGCAGGTGCTATGCCACTCAGACATATCATGGGTCCTAATTTCAATGAATTTCAGCAGTTCAAGTTTATTATGATATGTTTTAACTCTGTATAAAATTTATAATCACAAATATTTCAGAAGTAATATATGAATCAAACCCATATAATTCACTTAAACCTTGGCAGTAATATATAGCAATTAGATGTATTTTCTTCACTTTACAAACATTTTATTCATTAACTATAGACTAATTTGTGCTTTCTGTATGAATAACGTTTTTTTTTTCAATAGTAGTTTATGAATTTTATTTCAGTGGATGAGCTCTGGTAAAATAGAGATATGAATGATTACATCAAAATGTACCATTTGGTTGAGAGATCCCCGTAGTTATAGGAATCTCTAATTGATTTAACTGAAATTACATCTTTAATAAGTTAGATGTGACCTAGGATGATTTTGCTTGTCCACAGTTTGCATCCAGATGCCAGCTTCATCCTGGTGATTACTGTGTGTGTAAGTACCCATGGGGTATGTATTTACTGCAGCTTCTGGGTAGAGACCAGGGTTTGCAGCTCTCTGACTGTGAGCACAATGATAGTAAATCATTTATATACACGCAAAGCAAACAAGATGCCAAGAAAAGAACTCTTGAATATGCAATTCTACTCATAGTAGATTCAAAGGATTTAAATCTACTTCCTTTTCTAGTGATGATCTACATGATAAATTCTAAGCGAAGCTCTCAACTGTAATTTAACAGAATGATGCGAACTTTTCTTGGGAGTAGTCCATGATTTATAGAGTTTGCCACCAAATAAAATACCTTGGGAGCTTGAAAATTAATCATTTTGGTAGAATTATTTTTTGGTATAAAATATATACTCATTTTCTTCTCTACTACCTCCAGGCAAGCTCTCATTGCTGTCCGTTACTCATCGCTGTGAGCATGTGCTTCCCGGCCTACGCACCTTTCCCAGCACTGGCTCTTGAACTGGTTACCATTCAATGACTGTGGAATGGAGTTGATTGTGAAAAAGCTGGTTGAAGTTAATAGCATAGGAGGGGATTGTGCAATGTATTTTCTCATCCTGAGAGCTGCAGTTCAGCACTTCATCTTAGGTGCTATTCTTTGCAACACTTTTTCTGTGCTGGAGCAAGTGTTTGCATTTTTGCTTTTAGTTTTAAGCCTAAAGGGTAGGAACTCTTGGAACACACTGGACTTCTACTATTTGTAGGTAGAATAGTCAAATAGTAAAAATGGGAGATTTAGTAGATGTATTCTTTTATGTGAATTTGTTATTTTTAGCAGAAGCCATCTACAATAGAAGGCAACCTAAAAATTACCTATGAGCTTTTATTAATCAGAGAGGTAGGTTAATAAGTAAGTTAATTGTGGGATGTCAGGAGATGTTTATGATCAGAGACATCTATTATTATTAAGTGCTGCATTTTAATGGAAAACAGTACACTTGCATAACATATGGAAGTATTTTACCATAATGTAGGATTTAAAATTATACCAATTCAGCTGAGCAGATAGCTCAGCAGATTAAAGTGCCTGCTTAGTCAGGCTCAGTAACCAGGACTCATTCCCCAGCATGTCATGCCGGCTCCAACCCTGGAGTATGCTGAGACAGAAACTGAGACTGGGCTTGGTGATGCAGGCTTGTAATCCCAGTGCTTGGGAGGCAAAAAACAGGAGGATCACTAGGAGCTTGATCTGTGTTGTGAGACCCTGTAGGCCCTGTACTAAATATATTAAAAAATAAATAAATAAACAAGAGAGTTCAGCATAGTAGAAGTTGGACTAAAGCCAAACTCACCTACTTTATTGATCAGACAACTTTTCATATAGACCAGTCTGTTCTTTCAGATAAACCAGTCAATTTCTTATGTTTGTCCGATAGTTTGAAACATTTCTCAGGCAGCACTTTAATTTGCAAACCAAATATCGTTGAGGACATGAGGATTTTTTTATATTGTTATTATGGCTGGCTCAGCCTGCCCTGGGGGTGGGGCTGGCACAGTATGTGGTGCCAGGGATCGAACCACAGTCTCTGCAATTGCCTAAGCTTGCCTAAGAAGGCATATTTAGACCGTTGAGCCATCTTGCTGGCCCCATGAGGGTGTTTTGATGGTATTATAGTTAATATCCTATGATGATATAGTTTAGCAGATAATTTTCCAGAACACAACCTGAGAGTTATTATTTTGGAAATAGCTATGTTGAAGGTTTGATAAAGATTAGCTTGTACCATAGGTAAGTGTGACCTCTCATGAAGAAGTCAGATGAGTAGACCACATCCAAATGCAAATGGAAGCAATTAAGGACAGAGAAGACTCATAAAGAAAAGAAATTGTCATCAAATACACTGTTATAATGTATCAAAATAGACTGTGTTTGCAAAGACTATTCCATGTGACATTATTTTGTGGAAACTCTGTTAAAACAGAATTAGTGACAGTGTTACTGAAGTAACAATCTGCTTTGTGTAGATGTAGGATATATATATATATATATATATATATATATATCAAAATAAACCATATTATATGCCCAACACAGAAAGAGAAGAATTGCATGATTAAATTCCTTTCTGCACAGTTATAATTATGGGGAAAAATAGTTTCAAGTTCTGAAGAATAAAGGATTTGTAGGCTCAGTATCACAAAATAGTCTGTGAATTGTATTAATAATGTTTTCCTCAGGACTCTGGAGATGAATTGCAGAGCTTTAAATAGACACTGGGCTTCAATTATACAAAGACTACACTAGCTACAGTTTGCAAAATGCATACCATCAGGCCTATAAGAGGTCTGAAAACCAGGTAGAAGTCTGTGTAGCTATCAAGATAAACAAGGCCACTGGCTTTCAAAAGATGTCTGCAGGATAGAAGTTGTGGTTTGGTTTAAGCCATAGTATAGGAGGAAAGTCCCAGCACTTGGAAGTCGGAGGTAGCAGGATCACCACAAGTTCAATGCCAACCTGATCTACATAGTGAATTCAAGACCACCTTCAACTGGGGGCGGGGTGGGAGGGGATAGAGAGAGAAAAGAAAACAAAAAAGAAATCCAAGGAACAGATAAACAGAAAGGAGGAAAATGGAATTGTTCAGTACCTGATTAGATAGATATAGATAGTGAGAAGCAATGTAAAATTATAAATGATTCCTGGGCTTTCATATTTCTAGCTTTCATTTCAGATAGTGTGACTATTCGCTGCATAGAGGAATAAATTGGGTTGCTGTTAGGGCTAAGATAATTAGTCTCATTTAAAACGTATTGTTTTGTAACTATCATAGTCATTCAGGAAAAGATGAAAATTGGTCTGGAGCCCCAAAGGAACCCTTTGCTTTTATGGTTGCATTTATGAGACTTTGATATTGTAGTTAAAACTAAGTCTATAAATTGTGCACCAAATAACCAATTAACAAAGTTGTTGGTTTCAAAATATTTCTCATACACTTTTAATGGCCATACTGTGCACACCTTAGCTGTTTCTTTGTCTTGTTTATTGTTATTACTATTATTATTATTACTACTACCACCACCACTACTACTACTACTACTACTACTACTACCACTACTACTATTAAGAGTAGTAGTAGTAGTAGTAGTAGTCCTGGGAATTGAGCTCAGGACCTTATGCTTCCTAAGTAGGCACTGTACAAGTGAGCTAAATCCCTGGCTCTGATTCTCTGTCATGGTTCCATAAGTTTGAAATGAAAGTATTGACCAGGGCTACAATCTCCTCTATGTGTAAAGAATCTCTTCTCATTTAATTACATTTTTTTTTGCAAAATTCAGTTCCTTGATATGGGAGGGCCGAAGTAACTGCCCATTGCTATTTTCAGCTTGGTATGGCCTTAACTCCAGGAACTCATATGTTTGATTGGATTGTATGACTTTCTCTGTTAAAAATCCAGATTTAAAAGCAACTGCAATAACTGCTTTCATTTAATGAATTGAGAATTGATGAGAAACCCATAGTCTATAAAATAGATCAGGTGAATAATGTTTTATAACTGCTTGAGCCTACTTCCATTCTCATGAAGGAGAAGTAAGACAGGACACATCCATGAAGAAACAGTACGCCTGAGCCATGACATAGGTTCTGGATACACGTTGTGATTTGAGTGGGCTTTAAAAATTCCAGACTGCTGAGCCAAAGCACAAGGGGTTAAGAAGTAGCTACACCTATGAAAGCTTGGCAGGAAAGGAATCCGCAGATGGTTTTCAGGCTGAGAGAGCAATATTTATTTATTTCTGTCTTTTTGAGACAGGGTGTCTCTATGAAGTTCAGGTTGGTCTTGAACTCCTTTTGTAAATCAGGCTGGTCTCAAACTCCTTTATATTATTTCAGCATAGTGCAGTGAAATTGGAAACTAATGACAGAAGAAACTGCAAAAACTCTCTAAACTCATGGAAACTAAATAACACCAATGTGTTGTAATAATATTTCTTAGCAACCAATGGGCCAGAGATGAAATTAAAGAATATATATATATATATATATATATATATATATATATATATATATAATTAAAAATGTAGAAACATAATATAGGAACCTCAGGGATATTGTGAAAGCAGACCTAAGAAAGAAATCTATAGTGGTGACTTCTCACATCAGGAAAATAGAATGAACATAAATGATGAAGCTAATGAACTTTAAGCTTCTAGAAAACTAAAAGCAAGTCAAGCCAAAAGCCCATACAAAGGAAGAAAAGTTATAAAAACCAGAATGGAAATTAATGCACTTGAGACTAAGAAAACAATACAGAGAATTAATGAATCAAAGAGTTGATTCTTTGGAAGAATTAAATAAGTAACTCCTTAGCCAATCTTTTTGAAAAAAATGAAAGGAAAAATTTGGGTTCATGTATTGAAGAATGAAAATGATAAAATCATTGCAGATTCTGTGAAAGTTCAGAAAACTATTATTATTATTATTATTGTTTTTATTATTTGTCTTTTTGAGACAGGGTCTCTCTATGCAGTTTAGGCTAGCCTTGAGCTCTCTTTTGTAGCCCAGGCTGGTCTCAAACTTGCAGCAATCCTTTGGCCTCAGCCTCCCAAGTGCTGAGATTACAAGTGTGCCCCACCATGCTTGGTCCAGAATATTATTAATATCTACTTTGAAAATAGTATAGTTACTTTCATAGGATGGAAAACATAGGATAGTAGAAATTGTTAGATACCTACATATGTCTGAGTTACCAAAAATCAATCAAGAAGGTAAAAACATTTGGAATAACCTAACAATTAAATTGAAAATGTAAGTAAAATCTTTATTTATTATTTATTTTTATTTTTTTGTTTTCTTTTAGTGGCCAGCTCAGCCTGTCCTGGGAGCAGGGCTGGTGCAGTATGTGGTGCCAGGGATGGAACTGCAGTCGCTGTGGTCACCTGAGCTTTCCTAAGCAGGTGTTTCAGACCGCTGAGTCATCCCACTGGCCCGTAAGTAAGAGCTTAACAACAGAAAAATGCACAGTTCCTGAGAGTTCACAGCTGAATTCTATAAGAAATCTAGAGAAGATTTAATGCCGATATTCCTTAAATTATTTTAATGAATTGAAAGTGAAGCAGTGCCCTTTAACTCATGCCTGGAGGCAAGTATTATCCTGATACCAAACTCACAGAAAAGCACAACCAGAAAAGAGAACTAAGGCCAATCTTTCTAATGAACATAGGTGTAAATATTCTCACTAAGGTACTAGAAAGAAGAATGCATCAAATTAGCAAGATTTCACACTGTGACTAAGTGAGATTCACGCAAGGAAAGCAGGCCCAATTTGAAATATGAAAAGCAGTAAATGTAGTATACAATATCAACAGAGCCAAACATGAAAATCACATAGCCAGCTCAGTGGATGCATAAAACGTCTTAGACAGAAAAAAAAAAAAAAAAGAAAAAAGAAAATAGAATGCCACAGAAAATCAGAATAAATAATCTGAACCACAATCTGATAAAAAACCGTTTGTTGAGGTTTGTGTGTAGTTGTCTCCCAAACCCTCATAAAGTCATCGGGACAGACATCTAGATTGTATGATTAATTCATGATCCAATGCTGGGATTAGGAGTGTGAATGAGTATTGCCCTGGGGCAAATAACCTGAATACAACATAAGGGAGGAAGAGAGAATTACTAGCTACCAAAGCTGCTGCTCATCCCTTTGCTCTTTGCTGTTTTCCACCACCATGAACAGCTGCCCTCTGCCACAGGACAGTCTGATTTGTAGCCAGCAAAGTATGGATTGAAACCTCTACTAATTGTGAATTGAGTAACCCTTTCCTTCCTTAATTTTGGTGAAATTCTAGTATTTTGTCCTAGCAATAAGAGTAAAGTAATCAAGACACCATCTGTGGAAACACAACAGAAAACATCATACTAAATGACCAAAAAATAAACGTTCAGTTCTAATCTTGGGAACATGACAAAGATATTCACTTTCACCACTGCCTTTCAATATAGTTCTGGAGACTCTAGCTAGAGTAATTTGATGAGAGAGAGAGAAAAGGAATAAGAAAGGAAAGGAAGAAGTTAAATTATCAATATTTACAGATGACTTGTGATCTACTTAGAAGAAACCAAAATAATTCTAGACATAATAACCAAATTCAGTTCTATAGCTGGATACAAAATCAACACTCAGAAATGAATAGCATTCATATACACAAAGATCTCTTTAAGAAAGAAATTAGGAAAACTACAACTTTCATTTCAGTGTCAAAAAATGAGATTGTTTTATATCAATCTAAGAAAGAAAATTATAGTATTCTGAAAAAGGTTATCAAAGAAGGCATCACAAAATGGGAAGATATTCCTTGCCCATGTATAGGAAGAACCAGCTTCAGAAAAAATAATAGACCCAAAATTCTTAAGGAGATTTAATGTAATCACAATGAAAATAACATTGCCATATTTTAGATAAATGCAGAAAACTTGTTTAGAATGCATTTGGAAATACAAGAGGCTTAGAATAGCAAAAGCATCCTTCACAAAAAGGCAATGTAGGAGACATCACAATCATTGACTTGAAATTATATTACAAAGCTACTTGACAAAATCAGCATGACACTGGCAAAAGAGGACCAGTACAACAGATTGGAAGATGCAGCCACATCTTCAAACACTTTAGCTGCTTGATCTTTGATAAAGAGGCAAACATGTTCACTGGAAGTAAGATAGCCTCTTTAATAAATGGCGCTGCAAAAGCTGACTCTACATGCTGAAGACTAAAACTCGACCTATGTTTACCACAATGAACTAAGCTCTAGTCAAAATAAGCCCAATGTCTAAATATTAAAACAGAAACACTAAATCTGCTGGAAGAGAAAGTAGGTAGAAGTCTTGAAGACCCAGGTGTAGGCAGAGTTCCCGGACAAAGTCCAGAATGCACAGAAAATACTTCGAAGTGTCAACAATTGGGATCTCATGTTGTGTAAGAGCTTTTGCATATCAGAAAAATTCACAAGCATAGTGAAAAGACAAGCCCTAGTGTGGAAATCAAATATAGCCAAATATTCCACAGGCAAAGAACTGCTATCTAAAACACAAAGAATTAAAAAGAAATCAGGTCCCCTCAAATTCAAATACCTAATCCACAAATGGACATCTGGGAGGAACACATATTTCTTAACTGAAGACATGCAAATGAAAAATAAATCTATTAAAATGTTAATTAAAACAACACTGAGATTCCATTTCACTTCAGAATAAGTTATCGTCAAGATATCAACCAATAAAAAATACTGGAGGGGCTGGGGTAAAAAATGATCTGTGCTCCACTGTTGGAGGAAGTGCAGACTGGTGCAACCAATACGGAAACTCCTCAGAAAGGTAATATTCGAGATTCTAGCCGAGCCATTTATTCCCTTTCTCAGTAGCTCCTCATAAGAATTAAAATGATACCACAGTGTTATATGTACACCGAAGTGTAGATGCAAAATTTGGAATAGCTAAAACTTGGAAACAACTAGCATTCTTACCAAGCATGGCATGGATATAAAGAGGTGTGTGTTTGTGTTTTTTTTTTTTTTTTAATCATGGAGTAGTATTGAGCCACAAAGATCGATAGACAAATGGATGCAACTTGATACCATATGCAAGTGAAATAAACCGGACTCACATTTGTAAACATCATATTGTCTTCCTACAGTGAGAAATTGAATGAGTAAATAAAATCTAAAATGTACAATGGATATTATGACATTGGAGTTAGTTGTTTTTAGGAAAAAAGGACTAGGATGGGGAAAGGAGAAAGGCTACAAAGTTAAAGGCAAAAAATCCAAGTCAGAAACACTATTTAGTTAGCATCTCAGTCCACTGAAAAGGAAGATTTGTGCCAATATTGACTGGAGAAAATTTAATGCTCATATCTTTTACTCTGAATAACTACTTTAAAAATAAGAAATTGTTGTATATTAACTATGTTATTCTCTTATTATTTGTTATGAACTTTTGTTTTACCCTTATTCCATAAAGCTAAAAAAAAAAAAGAATCAGTTTTGATCGCCATATTGCACATGTCTCACCTAAATAAATTTTAGTTTTACTAATTAAAAGCTGAAAGAAAGAGGGCTGATGGATGGCATTAAAACATTTGAAAGTGTAAACTTTCACTAGTAAAAAGTACAGTAAACTCAGAATACGTGAATTTTAATGATATATAATTCACCTATATCTTTTGCATCATCTTGCAGATGTTGAGTTTTTTCCTGTATCCTAGTTCCTTTTAAGTGATCCTTTCTTAGCTTTTCACTAGCTGTGACTATGTGTTCAAGCTTCAAAACTATTATTTTCATTTTTGCTCATACGGTGTTGCCAGCTTATGGTTGAAATTTTATTTTTTTGTATATCTCTTTGAAACTGTTCCATAGGATCTATTCCTTTCCTATATTGCTCATTCAGGAAATCCATCATTTTTCTATTCTCTAATTTTTTTCAATGTCTTCTTTAGTAGCATTTAAGTCTTTCCCTATAGTTATCCTTTCTTTTTCTACTTCAGAGATTGTTTCTGAGCTTCTCTCTACCTTTCTGCAGTTGTTCCCCTACATTAGATGCTATTAATTTAGAGATTTCCTTTTTCACTTCAGAGGTTATTTCTGGTCTGATTTCATCTACCCTTTTCTGAAGTTGTTTTTCCACTTCAGGTTCTATTAATTCATGCATTTCTTTTTCTACTTGAGATGTTATCTCTGATCTGAGTTCCTCTGTACATTTCTGCACTTGTCTACCTCAGATGCTAGCAACTCAGAGACTTCAGCTGCATGATTCCCGTTTTCTTCCATGGTAGTGTCTCCTGTATTTGTTCTGGGTGGGCCTCTGGACCTGAGATTCCATCCTGCTCCTTTGTCATTTTGTATGACTTGTGCACTTTAGTGAAGCTGTGCCATTAGCATCCATTGAGATTTGGCTCCGGATCCACCAATCTTGATCCCGTCCAGATGTACCTGGCTGGGTCTGGTTGCTGTGCTCCACGTCTTCCTGCTGCAGCTGGGCTCAGGCCTAGTTGGTCAGAGTGGGCAGGCTGGGGTAAATATCCAGTGGCTGGCGGGGATGTGGGAGCACAGCGGGGTGGTATGCATGCATGCTGCAGAGAGTTCCCACCTGGGCGTGGACCCAGTCGGTCAGTGTGGCTGGGCAGAAAAGTTAAAGGTGTTTAAATAACAAATATCATAATTTGTTAAAGGGTATGTATTATAAAAACTAGTAAATTTTACCATTAAAATTTAAAAAGTAAGTAGGAGTAAAACATTTTTTTTTCTCTTTGGCAATTAACGTTAGATAGCTATAATTTGAAATACTTGTTTTATTTAGATACTATGCAACTCTCATTGCTACTATAAAACAAAAATGTTTAGTAGATACAATAAAAATAAAAATTAACCATCTAAAACAGAAAATACAGACAAGGAAGCAAATGTTGATAGGAAAAGTCAGTGCCTATTTAGTCCCACTTGACCATAGAAAGGAAAAGTCAGTTCCAAGTGCTGGTAATAGGTAATAGAAACAGGGACCCACAACTAGGACGAAAAGGTCAATCTTAACTTGGGCTAAGACATGTTTGTTTTTGTTTTCCTTTTTGTTTTGCGGGACTAGGGTTCAAACTCATGACCTTGCACTTGCCAGGCAAGCACTTGTGCCACAGAGCTATGTCCTCAGCCCCTTAAAACACGTTTGTTTTAAAAAAAAATTAACAGGACATTTTGATGGTGAGAATGAGTGAAGAGAATAGAAAAATTTAAACAAAAGACCAAATGTAAGTAGATGTATAAATGTAAACATTGAGAAGAAATTAGGAAAAGATTATTCCTTTGCATGTTTCCTAGGGACACAACATATCATACAATATAATGGGATTTAGCTTGTAGAACTTTTATTCATGGTCTATAAAACCAAAACTGAAGAAAGTAACCAGTACAGCATTTGTAATTAAAACAAAACAAAATTGAAGTTATGCATATTTAACTTAAGCTGCAGTAAAGCACATTTGGTATTCAAAAGTTAATTAATTGAGATCAGTCAAACGTAATTCTGAAAAAACTGCCATTAATGCTTATGACATAATTAACTATGTTATAATTGCATGATTTTTAAATGAAACTAATGACGTTACAGGTAAAATGATAAGTTACACCGTCTTCATCACATATTCTTGCCTTTTTCAAATATATGAACAATAGAAATACATTAAATGTGTTTGAATTTTGAGAGCCTAATTGTTTTACATTTTCTTTCTTTTTTAAAAAATGTATTTAGTTGTGACAGGATCTCACTGTACAGCTCAGACTCATAGCGATCCTCCTGTATTCAGCCTCCCAGCCCTGGTATTAAATATGTAGGCCACTATGCCCTGACCTTGTAGGCAGTTCAGCCCACCTTGGGGGCAGGGCTGGTGTGGGCATATGATGCCTAGGATCAAACACTAGTCCCAGTGCTTGGCTAAGTTTGCCAAGGCAAGTGATCTAGTCACTGAGCTGTCTCACCGGTTGTACATTTTCTTTAATGTAATGATGGCTAAAGAAATAAAATAAAATAAAAATGTAGGGCTGCGGAGACAGCTCAACATTTAAAGTGCCTACTTGGTAAGTGCAAGGACCCGAGTCTGAGCTCTGGTACTGCATACGTTGCTGACCCTGGAGCCCGGAGCATGTTGTGCCAACCACTGAAACCGGGCTTGGTGACGCACTTCTTTAATCCAAGCACTGGGGAGTCTAAACTGTATAGCAAGACCCTGTGCCAAATAAACAAAGAAGTAAAACATTAAAAAATGTAATAAAAAACTTAGAGCCGGGCATGGTGGCTCATACCTGTAATCACAGCACTCGGGAGGCTGAGGCAGGAGTATATCGGCACGAGTTCGAGACCAGCCTGGGCTACAAAAGTGAGCTCAAGGTCAGCCTCCACTGCATAGCGAGACCCTGTCTCAAAAAGAAAAAAAAAAAAAAAAAAAACTTAGAAAACATTAAAAATAATACGGATTTCAAATAAGAATAGAAAGTTAGCAAAGGTCATTATATCATACATGTTGTCTTCAAAGTAGTTGTTCAGATTGTCAGACAGAGGTGTGCATAATTGTTTACAAAATTAGGCATTAACTCTTCCAGTAAACCAACTGAAATTCATACTACAATTATCTTAGCTATCTATCTGTCATCTATCTGTCTATCTATTTATCTATCTATCTATCTATCATCTATCACCTATATAGTTAGTCATGAATATTTTTTCCTTCATCCTTTCTTTTCTCCCTTCCTTTCCCCCAGTAGTTCTTTCTTTTTGAGTAGTTTGTTTCCCTTTCAAAATATCTATTTTACACCTCAGATTTTACTTACGCTTTCAGTTTCTTTTACTAGGAAGAGAAGATGATTTTATGCATGCAATATATGTGCACCCAAGGATAGAGCAGTGCCATGTTCCATAGTTAAATCTAGGTTAATGGATACAAGTAGAGATGACACATGAATAAATAGACCAGACCCGCTAGTGAATCTAATTTGATAGTCTTATACTTTTTTCTATCACAATATAGAAGAATCACCGAAAGTATTATTTACCTTATAGGACTAATTTTCAGGGATTATTACATTTATTCTAGTACCAAAGCTTGTGTATATTGCTTACGTTCATGAGTACAGTAATTTTGAGAAACATGTAAAAATGCCTACTCTAGCTTTATTGTTTTTCTTGAGGTTTAATAACACATCCTGGTTAAAAGACAGTTTATTCCTTGTTTACTTTACCTATGGAATTAGCAGTAGAAAGAGAAAAAATGGTTTATCACTTCTATCTAAAACATAATTTATTTCTAAAGAGTAGCACTTAAAATAGGGTCAAATAGTGATAAATATTTGCAATTTTTGGTTATTTTGGTTAAAGTATTTTTCTTCACTAAAAACACATGTCACACTGAGCTTTGAAAAATGTTTGTATATGTTTGAGTGATTAAATACATGTTAATATACAAAATATAATTTTCATTCTCTATTAACAACAATAGACTTTTCATAAGGCTATTCATGCTATTAATTTTACTGAAGAATTATGAAAAAGAACAAATAATAGATTGTGATTCAGGAGAAAACCTTCCTGAGTTAAGAAATCTTTTGACTTCAGATGTTTGTCCTAAGTTCAAGTCTTAACTGGATTCAGTTATTGCAAAGCTTCTATAAATTTTATACTGTAACATAATCTATATATGTTGGGTATGTGAAGTGGATTTTTGTTCCATAATATTTTACAATGTAATTCACAATATGTGTGCATATTTTGACTATGTATACTGCTCTGAATCTTAATGGATCTTTCATTAAAAACTCAGTTCTCTGTAAAGTTCAGTACATCCATACAGTCACTGAACCTACAGAGGGACTAAGAATAAATGTTTTATCTTAAGATTAAGAAGTAAATAATTATATTTTTCAGTACTATATAGTGTTGTTGAACACTATCATACAATATAATTTTATTTAATTAAGGTAAAAGATTTTACTGAACTTCATGTAATTTCACATAAATTATGACATATTCCTTCAAGTATCTTTAAGTTCATTTCTTATAAATAATATCTCAGATATTCATGCAATCCTCAGTATATCCATGGTAATTAAAATGATGATTTTTCCTTCCTTTGATATTTATTTTTCTTTAATTTCATATATATAAACAAGTTTATTTTATCTAGAAATATATTTGCATTAGTTTATAGTTAAATGCTGCAGACTTAGGCACAATCTGGGATTAAATATAGCATTGATTAATTAAAGATGCAGACAGATTATGTTTATCAGTAGTATCTTACAAATGTCATCTTAAATAGATATCTCTAGAGTAAAATCTTATAATCTGATGAAAAATTCCATTCTGGTAAAAACTGCTCTAGGACAATTTATTTTCATAATGTTGACACAGTTGTATGTTAATAAAAGTTTATGAAAATATAAAAATAAACCACCATAAATTCAATGTAAGAAATGATGAGAACAATAATATAAAATATATTCATACTGGTGGCTGAACCATTTATGTATAGCAACATTTAATCATATAAAATATAACGGTAAAAATTATGTTTTAAAATGAAATGAATGTTAAAATTTGCATTCAGGTGAACTCTGAAGACAGGGACATTTTACTACACTGTTTTTCAAAAGAAGACAAGATTTGTGTGTTTACAGTTTTAAATGTAAGCTTTTCATAAGCATATATATTCTGTATTTTGTAGGGTTATATAGTTCTTAAAGATGTACTTATAAATGTTTTAAAAATGAATTTCACATGCACTATAGTTTCCTTGTAACAGGCTTTTCATTGGTCTTCTATCCTGATGATGATGAGTTGTTTAATTTTTCATGCACCATGAGAAATAAATGTTATTGCCTCCATTTCTGTTAAAGTTTATTTTAGATCAACTGAAAGCAAAACCAAACGGATATAGATTATCTTTTCTTTATCTTAATTATTTTTCTTTTTTTTTCTATAATACTGTATGATTTACCAATCCTCAAGCTGGTGGTTTTAATTATGGTAGCATAATTTGAAGAAAATAGCAATACCATTTAAAATATGATTTTATTTTATGCTCATAGAAAATGGTCAGTTACTTATTCTCTAGGTTTCATTATAAAATTGCATGAAGTTATCCAGTTTGTTGAATATGCTAAAGACAGGTGATATTTGATGGCACAAGCAGAGCAAAATTTATATTTGAAGTGAAGCCAATATTTAAATGCAAATTAATGAAATAAAATATCTAAATGCTACTCATTTACAGGTATTATCCTACCATTTTTTTTGTGTGTGTGCATGTGGGGCTGGGGATTAAACTCAGTTCCTTATGTTTGCCAAATCTTATCATTTTATAAGCAAATTTTTTGACATTCTTAAAAATTATTACTCTGTCTTGTTTAGGAACGTTCTTCTATTCTATCATGAAATTCTGATTTTGTTATTCTGTACATATCCACTTAAACTATACCTGAAAATTTACCATAAACCATGTCTTTCCCATAAATGGGTAGTAACCAAAATACATTAACAGTTAATAGTATGTTTTGAAAAGTTGAAACAGTGAAGGTTACATTGTCACTAGCTCTCCTGAAAATACTCCTCCTTCTTTTGAACAGAGCTATCGCATTGATCTTGTCCTTTTCTGAAGTTCTCGAAGTCTTCATGCATAAGCATGTTCATTGGTGGTAGCAGGGACTACCACGAATGAACACATTCGTGTTCATTCACATTCATTCATGATTGGACTATCAGTCATGTACACATTCCTTGGGAGGGATAAAATTACAGTGGATGCTGCTGCTGAGTGCCATCCAATGAAAAGCAGTCTCTAGAGAATGTCACAGATTGCCTTCATCCACCTTCTTCACCAAAGCTAGCACAGTGCTATTTCCAATGTTTCCACAAAAGTAAAAATGATTATGAAAGATAAAATATTTTAGAATGTGAAATTAGCTCCAGCAACACAACTTTGAAACTTCTCAAAGATTTCCAGAATAGGCTCTGAACACTGAAAGGATAATAGGAGAAGTGATTCTTTTAATGTGAGTATTTTGAAGGAGATTCTATATATAAATAATTACATGCTATGCTTTAAACTGCTAAAAGTATATTTTCCTTATTGAGCCAAAACTCAGTTTTTCTTATTCTGTTGTGTAGTTGATACACTACGGAGTCTGTTTGCATGTCACAGCTTTCCTGCTCTATCCACTTGCTCTTAAGTGGAAGATAGAATTCGTCCAACAATATTTATTATCGATTCTTAGAATGTAAAATTACATTTTTTAAGAATTCTAATACCTTTCCTTTTGAAGTTTACACCAATCATTTTATAATAATATTTTCACTGATGTTATAGAACATATCCTTTTATATACTACAGGTGGAATAAAGCTTTCTAGTCAACTTTAATAAGATTTTAGGGACTTTGTCATGCTATGTGATCCAACTCCATCAATTCTTATATATACTGGAGGAATTAAAGTTTGTACACTAGAGGGACACCTAAATACTCAAGTTTATTATAGTACAATTCACACTAGCAAAGATGTGAAACTAGTGTAAGTACTCAGCAAATGAAAAGGTAAAGAATATGTGGTATATGTGCACGTGGAATATTATATGGCATGCAGAAGAACAGGGATACAGCATTTTCAGGAAAGTGAGTAGAAATGGAGTTCGTCATGCTAATCAAATCCAAGCTCAGGAACATAAGTATCATTTTTCCCCACTTCATTATGTATTCCAATGTTCTGTATGTTTTGTTTTTTTTTTAACAAGAATGGGTATTGGAATTTGGCAAATGCCTTTTCTGCATCTGTTAATATGGCGTCTTAGCTGTCTATGACAAATTGAAAGCGAACATCATAGTAAACAGTCAAAAAATGAAAGTTTGAACTCTAAACTCAGGAACAGGACAAGGATGCCCACTATCACTATCCATGTTCAATAAAGTTCTCCAAGCATTAGGTTAATGACTAAAAAACAGGAAAAAAACAATACAAATAGGAAAGAAGAAAGGTGAATTACCATAATTTGCAGATGATATGATATAGATGATGATATAGAGGACACAAAAACTCTATCAAAAGAGTTCTGGGTTCACTAACCAGATTCAGTTGCATAGCCTGATGCAAAGTGAACACTCAAAAATTTATATCAGCCTTCTACACCAATAACAAACGTACCAAGCCAGAAATTAGGGAAACCAAACCTTTCACAACAGCATTGAAAAGCATGTATTAATCATTAATAAAACAAAGTAAAAGATCTCTATATTGAAAGGTAAAGTAATATGTGAAAGGAGATTGAACAAGATATCAGAGAAAATGGAAAGATATTCCTTTCTCTTGGATAAAAGAACTAATATATAAAAAATTACATATAGATTTAATGCAATCGCAATCGGAATACCATTAGCATGTCACAGAACTAGAAGAAAGCACTTTCACAAATCATTTGGAAACAGAATCGAACTAGAATAGCGAAAGCTCCTCTAAGAAACACAGGAAGAGAAGAGGCATTATTATCCCTAATTGAAATTATATTAAAGAGATACTGTGTTTAAAATCAGCATGGTACTTGCAAAAAAGAAACAGTTCATGGACCAATGGAATGGGATAAAACATACGGAAAAGACATAAATGCCCTCAGTCATCTTATTTTTGACAAAGGAATCAAACACACATACTAGCATAAAGATAACCTGTGTAATAAATGGTGTTGTAAGAACTGGCTTTACACCTGCTGAAAATTAAAGTTTGGTCCAGGTGTATCACCATACTCTAGATGAAAATCTAAGTGGCTTAAAGATCTAAATATTAAAGCAAAAATTTTACATCTGCTGGAAGAGAAAATAGGTAGAAATCTCGCAAATAAGGTGTAGGCAAAAAAATCTCTGGAAAAAAAATAGACTGCACAGAATATACTGCAAAGAATCAACTGGAATCTCATCTTATCAAAAAGCTTTTGCACAGCAAAACATTGTCTCCAGCGCAGTGAAAAGACAGCCCACAGTGTGGGAAAAGTATCTTAGGCAGTTACTCTTCAGACAAACAACTAATATGTAGAATATGTGAAGAAATAAAAAAATATCAGACTCCTACATTTAAAGACTCAGTCCCAAAATGGACACGTGAAATGAATGCACTACTCAGAGGACATACAGGTGGCTAGTAAATAAATGAAAAATGTTAAATATCATTGCTCATTCAAGAGAAGCAAGTTAAAACAACACTAATATTCCATCCACTCCAGATGGAATGGCTGTTAGCACCAAGTGCTAGCAGGGCTCTGGGAACCACTACTGGTAGGAATGTAGACTGGTGCAGTGGAGCTTCTTCAAATGAAACCAGGGATTCCATTTGACCTAGCGTTTCCCTGTCTTGGTATCTTCCCCAAAGAGTTAAGAGCACATAACATTGCTGTAGCCACATCCATGTTTAGAGAAGTGCAGTTTGTAATATCTTGATCTTGGAAACAATACAAATGCCCATCAAATAACAAATAGGTAAAAATGGTGTGACTTTTTACTATGATGAAGGCAAAAAGAAGAATGGAGACACGTATACCTAAATGGATAGACCTAGAGATTATATTCATGTGTGTGTGTGTGTGTGTGTGTGTGTGTGCATGTGTCCAGCTTAGCCCACTGAGGGGCTGGGGCTGGGGCTGGGATGGCACAAGGTTCTGGGGATGGAACCTTGGTCCCTGCACTTTGCCTAAGCTTACCTAAGTGGGTGCTTTAGACTGCTGAGTTATCTCACTGGTCCTGGAAGCTATATCCTTAAGTAAAATAAATTGGATACAGTTGGTAGTTATCATGTTGTTCCTCTGATGTGAGAGACTGACAATGTCAAAAAGAATCAAAATGCCTAATATATATTGTAAAACAGGAAGTAGTTGTTCATAAGGAAAGGAGACCCAGTGAGGGGCAGAGAAGAAAAGAAATACAGTGAGAAACCACGATGAAAATGGGACAAAGTTTTAGAAACGAGGAGAGGCAGAGGGGTTGAAGAGAGGGGTTAGCAACGGTGAAAAAGGAAAATTAGGAAGTGTCATGTGCAGGGACAAGATCTCTATGCTTAATGTGATCAATATGTGTGCAAAATTGTGCCAATAAACTTCATTAAAATTATGTGAAACATAAACACAATGACATGAAATTAGAAAGGAGATTTTTAGAAAGGAGATTTGTGAGAGAAAGGAGAAAAGAACAGCAAGGAAAAGTTGACTCTTATGTTAAAAAAAAAAAAAAAAAAAAACCACCAAAATGGAGTACCTTAAAAATGTATAGGCACTAATGAAATATATTTCTTAAAAAAATATGATTTCTTCAATTCTTTGACACTGAAGGTATTCAATTATAATAGCTTTCTTTATTCTCCACTGTACTTGAAGCCTTTCAGTTAGAATGAAATGTACATCTTGCTACTATTAAAAATAGTTCAGCTTCAAGCACTCTAACTGGGGCTGCAAGCACCTAATACACAATTCTTCTCTGTTCGCACTCTTATTTTTTCTTAATCCCTGCCATGTCTCACAGTTCTTAAAACATTCTCTATTGTATTTTCAGTATTTTTTACCTTTAGAGGTTAATGACTTGTTTTGGGTAAAACACTGCCATTTTATTTTATTCTTATTTTATTTGACCAGACAATAAAGGCAGAAAAAGAAAGCCTCCTACAGGGGTTAATGAAAAATGCCTTTTCTAACAGTATTTAGATTTTCCTTGCTGCTCAGAAGATGCTTCATTCAATCCAGATGACAGATAATATTTCACTCCAAATATTATTTCATAACTTTTACTGTTTCTGAGTAGCAAATATTCATCTCTGTGGTTCTGTTTGTTCTTGTTTTATAAAGAGAAAAATTCTCTGGAAGTGTGCCTTTGGTTTCTTATCAATTCTAAATGTTTTATCAGTGGCAACTCCATTATATCAGTCCTTGCAAATTTGTGGGTGTCTTCCATGTAAACCAGAGGGGAAAAAAATCCGTAGTACTGTTTTCAAGCTAATTATTTTCAAAATATTTTATAACTTATTCTCTAGTACATTATTCATGGTATTCTGTTAAACTGAAGTGCTCTTCTTTACTGTTTAATTTTCAAATAGCAGCTATATTCAAATGCCTGACAAATATCGTCCATTCCATGGAAACTTTTATTTTCCTCTAATTTGAAAGTATGTGCTATCTGAACATAGACTATTTGCTTTTTTTTCTTATTACATCTACATTTTATAATGCACATAGTTCATGTTGTATTACACAGATATTGTGGATAGTCAGCACATTTAACCTTGTAAACATCACTCTAAGCCTGTGTATTATTAGCCTTTCTTAGCAATGCCTATTTTCTGTATCATGATTATGTTTTTATTAAGAAAGTTTCAGTGAGAATGCTACTGTGAAATCTTGTTTCTTAACCATTTTTTACATTTACAAAGGTCTTACATTTTTTCAGGTATGTGTCATAATAGCTGTGCCCACAAATGTCCCACCCAATGACCATGCTTTACATTCCAAACGTCAAATAAAATTCCTCACAGTAAAATTAATGAATTTAAGGCACAATGGTGACTAACCTTCCATTTTGAAATTCTCAATAATTAGTTTATTTGTGCGAATGACTCAAATCATGTGTTGATTATTTTTCAATTTAGCAATCAGGATACATGACTACAGTTTCCTTTTTACCATATTTGGAGCTAAATCCAAAGATTTGTAAAAAAGCCAAATACTACTTCTTCAGTAAAAACTTTTGGGTTGATTACAAAAATATATAGCAGTGTTGATGACAAAACTTCCAACTGAGATGCAAATAAAACATTCCATGGAATAAATGACATTTGTCAGGAATTTGAATATGGTTGCTGTCTATAAAATTAAACAGGAAAGAAGAACACTTCATGTAAAGAGAACACCATGAATAATATAGTGGAGAATAAGTTACACAAAATAATTTGAAAAAAATAGCTTGAAACAGTATTACAGATTTTTTCCTATGGTTTATGTGGGAGACAACTGCTAGTTTTCAAGGACAGATATAGTGGGATTGCCAATAGGTAAAATAGTTTGCTTTCTTCTGCTGTTCACAGACATACAAGCAAGTCGATGTGCTTATTCCTGTGTTAGCTTTTGATTCTAAAGCTCTGAACTCTGTGGCAGGAGGGCTCTCAAAACTGGGCATAGAATTCAGGGGTGGCATCTATAAGTAAGTTAAATTTTCACCTGCACTTAGTTTCCTTATATGGTAAAAATGAAGAAACTTACAAATGCAATTAAAGTAAATAATTTTAAACTTGCAAGTCTGTTGGCTTTCTGATGGTTACATAATACCGGATGTAATGGAGAAAACAGCTAATCTAATTAAGAATTGAATTGAATGCAGAATTTGTTGACATGGTTACGCTATGTTTACCCTGGTTGTCACATTGCTTAATGGCACTGTTATTAAGGTCCAGGCTACTTTGTAGAGCTTCTCTTTCTGTCTTTCTTGCTTGCTTGTTGGTTTTCTGGCCTGCTTGCATGATTGCTTTCTTTCCTTTGAATTTCTTCTGCTATGTTTCACCTTTAAATTTTCATTTGTGCTATGAGAGGATCAATAATTTTATTTTAGATGTTCAGTGATGTTAGACTCACTGGCAGTAGTTCTTTGGGACTTACCTTGGTCTGAAAAGCACACTACATAATTCTGGTGTGAGTTGCATGCATCTTAGTGCTGAGGTCTTCCCTGAGCATATTTCAGAGTCCAGCCCTTATACCCCTTTGCCTGCAAACCTTAAGGGTGTTTATTTCATGCTCCTTTTCCTTCCGTGCATTTAGTCTTGATCGGTGCCCTAAGGATGCAGGGTAGTTACCTATCCCTCAAAATTTAAGGCTTTCAATTTGCCTATATTTTAATAAATTGTTAATGTAAACTCTGAAAGGAGCAATAAATAAGAATAAAAATGATCCTGCCACTCGGAAAGTGATCGAAGGCCTCCTGGGGGTATGGATCACCGGGATTGCTCTGCTTTAATGTGATTTATTTGTTATTCCTTCTAACCAGCTGTTATGCTGAAGGGAATTCTTTACATGTGTTCCACCTGACACCCTGCTTTTTTTCCTGAGCATAATTCTGCGAACTGTCACCTCTTTAAATGACTTTCTCTCTAATAGGCCTTATCTCTATTCTAAATCCAGATATGCCGTGTAAGTCAGCAGTGAGATCGCCATACATGCTTGATTTTGATAAATTATCTGCATAGCTTCAGCAGCTTTTGCCGAAGCAACACCTCTCCCATATTTAAAGAACAGAACTGATAGATTTTTGCTTCAAAATCATATTTACCTTAGTCCTGAATGTATAATGGAGATAATGCATTCTGCTGTGATTTCTGTTGTTAGAATTCTGGGGCAATGAAAATATCTCTCAGTCTACAGCAGCCCGCAACAATAAACTAAGTCATGTGCTTCTGTGTTAGGTTTCATTTTAGAAGGGCTGTCATTGACGTGACATGGCATGAGATGAGTGCCCCACCAAGATCGGTGCCACCTTTTCAAACATTAAATGATTGACAATAAAGCCATATGTTTCATTGTTTTCTTTGTTACCAATAACAATATACAGGAAGGACCTCCATTCTAATTTAAAAAACTCAACCTAGGGACATTATCTATAGCTGTCTAGTTGGTTGAAAACTGTATCATTAGCATAGTACTTTCCTAAAACTTATAATTAAGAGGCACCGACACACATTCAGCATGTGTCAGCTTCAGAGTTAGGCGATGGCTCCCATAAAGCTAAATGCAATCCCTGCACTCCTTGGTCCGTGTGTGCTGAGACAGATAGTTATTTATGACAACCAGTCATCCGAGAGTAATGACCAGGGCGGCAATGGAGACATTGACAACCTTTCTAACATACCAAGTAGCTTATGGCACCACTTCCTGTCTTATTATGCTGGACAAATGAGTTTCCAAAATATTGTTCTTTATCTTTTCTCTAGTTTTACTTCAACATAAGTAATGTAGTCTCTTCCCTGATTTTCTTTTAAAGTATATTCTTCAGGCTGTAAGGGTTTGGGATTAATGAGCATTTGAAGAGAGGATTAAATAATGGTGTTTATATTTCTTTTAATTAAAATAACTTGCCTTCCTTGAATATATATTTAGATGCTGGAAAGTACCTAAATTTCTGAACTCCCTTTGGTTTTTTTTTTTTTTTTTTTTTTTTTTTTTTTTTTTTTTTTTTTTTTTTTTTTTTTTTTTTTTTTTTTTTTTTTTTTTTT
>PVJA010011662.1:0-53867 GCA_004027025.1 Myocastor coypus | reverse complement strand
AACACTCAAAATGAAGGAAGGAAAGGTTTATTTAGCTCACAGTTTGTGGAGGTTTCAGTCCATATTCGGCTGGCCCAAGGCTGAGTGGAACAGAGCAGAGAGCATCCAGTTCATGGCGGCAGAACAGCAACAAAATGGTGGCAGAGGTAGCCAACCAACACGGCAGCAGAGCAACAGCAACAGCTAGAGCTCCAGTCTGCCTCTCTGTCTCTCTTTATATTACATTCAGGCTCTCCGCCTTAGCTCCCGCCCTAGGCTACACCCATAATCCCAGAAGTACTTCCACCCATAATCCCATCAGTACTAAAACTCATAATCCCAGGGATCATGGATCAAGTCTCAAACTCTAGCAGTCCCTGCCCAATGACTCCATGAGGCTTTGGGGGGACAACTAGACATAAACCATAACACTAGGTGACCATTAACTCACAGAGTTGCTTTTCTAAGACTTAGTCTCCTCATCTCTTAAATGAATAAAATAATTCCCATCTCATCCCCTGCAAGCTCTTGAAGGCAACCTGTGAATGCACCAATGACAAGGGGTCACAGTGACACTTGGGAAGGTAAAGAGATAGGCCTAACAGTGACACCAGGGAGTGGGGACAGTGGCCTTCTGGAATGGCAGTAGAACAAGACCTTGTCCTTACAATACTTTCTCAGCATCAAGGCTGCATTAAAAATGGACTTAGGTGGGCTGGTGAGATAGTTCAGCAGCCTAACTAAAGTGCCTGTTTAGGCAAGCTTAGGCAGGATCAAGGGACCGTGGTTCAATCCCCGGCACCACATGCTGCACCAGTCCCACCCTCAGGGTAGGCTGAGCTGGCCAAGAAGAAAAATAGTCTTGGGAAAATTATTGAAGTTAAATTTTTCAGCAGCTGGTCTAGTTTGCTTCCATCCCCAGGGTAGATGCTTTGCCTGCTTGCCTTGAGTCATGCATTTGCCCGCTCACTCCCAGAGCACTTCCCCAGGGCCTCTGTGCTTCTGGCCCTGGGGCCATCACTCGGGAGGATGCTCTCAAGAGAAGGCTTCACTGACCCCAGGGCATCCCCAGGCAACAGCAAATCCAAGCCACAAAGTCCACACCACAGGAGGCCACTGACGTGACACTTCACACACAGGTGAAAGATCCATCTTTCCTGAATGACAGCCTTATATCCAAGTAGATCCTCAAGCATCACTGAGAAGCCGTCTTTTGCAATATGTGCAGTATCAGGTATGTGAGGATGATTCCACAGACCTACACATGGCACAGGACAAGACCCAGACACCTCTAAAGAGCAAACTGAAGTCCATGCTGTCTACCTTGTCCTCTCCCAGAGGAGGAGCAGGCCTAGTCTTCCTGAAGGCCACGGCCCCGCTAGTGAACATGCATAGGTATTGCTCTCCGAGGAAGCAGGATCCCCATGAGTTCTTTGTAGAGAAGAGGATGCACTTTCAAGTACAGTGAAGCAAGTCGGATCCTGGAAGCTTAAATAACATGTAGTAACCTCTCCTACAAGCAGCCCAAAGTGAAAGTAGTTGAAAACAAAATAAAAAATAGACAGTGGAAAACAGGGGCTCCAGGGGTGCCTTGGTTAATGTACAAGTGCAAGTCCCCAAGCCTTAGGAAGTCAGTGTCACTATCCTCATTTCAAAAAGAAAAGCCAGTCTCTTGAAAGTTCGCGCCATGGCGCCATGCAACCAAAGCACAGCAAGCTGGCTGCAGCTCTGTGCTTATATACGACGTATGCCAAGGTTCAGGCAGGAAGTGCCATGCCAGGACCCAGTGCCATGCCACCTGACAGTTGTTCTTGATGCATCTTCTCACAGCTGCCACAGTTCCTGCAGTATTTTATTTCATCATGTAAATGGATGAACTATCCTTACTGTGCGCCTCTTCCTGGGTTTGTATATTGTTCACAGAAGAGTGGCCATTTATCCTCCTGCCCACACGGAGCCCAACACCATCACCAGGATTGTGTTCGTCACAGGCTAGGGGGCCTAGAGATGGGCAGCAGCAGGTAGAGTTAGCCTGCAGCTGTGCTGACCATCCCATGTGACCATGCTGTGCCAGTACCCAGCCCACAAGTGGGCCAGGCTGCCCCCTCACACCCAGGGAGAGCATCTTTCTCATTCTTTGAAAGGCAGCTCAGGGCCTTTGGATTAGACACTATCTGAGACTCTAGAAGAGTGTCTCTCCACCTGTCAGAGCTTAAAGAAACACTCAGGGAGAACACGTCAATTGCCAGCCTGGTGAGCCCCTGAAGTCTGTCCCTCGAAAGCATTGAGTTCAGGCTGTAGGAGTCCAAGGATATCCCTGATCTGCCCTCCCCGACCCTCAGGAGCCCTGCCCAGCCCCTGATCTCTGTCTCCCTGTCTCCAGCCTGTTGCAGAAGAGCCACTGTGAAGTAATCTTGCCCCAGAGAGAGATGGAGGAATCCCAGATCCTCTCCTCAGTGGCTTGGCTGTGCACAACTCGTGAACTCTCTTTCTACGACATTGCTGCCGAGGCCTTCACATGGCAGCTGGAGGAGGGAATGCGTTCCCACAGGCTCGGGTCCAGCTCTGATGGCTTAAGATTCTATTGAATTCATCCCAGCCCTGGAAAGGTTGATGTCTCTTCTGGCACAGTCTCTGTTCAGGACACCCAGGCATAAAAGACAGGTCCCACTTTGTTAGCTTATTAACAATAATTCTTTCTATGAAATGATAAGAAGATTCAAGAGTTTTTCACCTATGAACTCTATTAATCTTCACAATAAATGTGTGGAGAAGGTACCATGGGGGAACCCAAGGCAGAAAGTGGCCAACAGCCCTTTCCAAGGTCATGCAGCTAATAGGTATGGACTCTGGGCTCTGCACCCAACTCTCTGTGGCACTGGGGGACTTGTTCTTTAGTATACACCAGTGGTTCCCAAACTTGTAGCATGTCATGAGCACTGGGGATTTGGGATATTCCCCAAACGAAAGTAAGACTACAGAGCAATCCATTTATGGTCTCTGGGCCTGAGTACAGGACATCCATAAATGCCAACAAAGTCTGGGAACTTCTGTGCCATCTTGCAAAGCTGCCTCTGCCCTTAAGTGTGGGACACAGTTATCTGATGGGAGAGAGAGGAATGCTTGGCGTCAGCAGGCCTACCTGTCCAGCCTGCCCTGCCATTTATTGTGCATCATATTCCAATATTCCAAGCCTCCCTCCCCCACTCTCCCCTCCCCTCTCCCCTCCACTCTCCCGTCCCCTCTCCCCTTCCCCATTTTCTCCTCCCCCTCCCTCTCCTCCTTCTTGGTCTCATTGTATAACTCTTTTATTATTACCTCCCAGAAGTTTAGTCAGTTACCCATTACTTCCAAGCCTCTGTGTTTTCATTATTAGGCATTTCTTTTTATAAAGACAATAAAAAATAGTTTTAAAAAGCATTAGAAATGATACAGAATTTCACTAAACAAAATAATAGAAATTTCACAATGGTTGTTACATTGCATAACGTTGTGGCTTTCTGAGCTTGTGTAACAGAGTCCCAGGAAGCTTCAATAAAGAGTGAAAGCATGCACAATTCAAAACACAAAAAGAGTGTATTTTTCCTCACCGTCTAAGTGGGCCTTATGTCCCTGGATTAAGCTACACCCCTAGCCCTTCTGATCTTTATTCCAAGGCAGCCAATGCCTGGCTGAGTGGCTGGGCTGCCCATGCTAGGCTTGGATTTGCAGTCTTCCTGCCTCAGCCTCCCAGAAGGCTGTGACTACAGGTGTATGCCGCTGCTCCTCAGTGTCCCCATACTTCCAGCAACCTCAACTGAGCACACCCTGGCTCCTGCTTGGGACACACACACACACACACACACACACACACACACACACACGGCATGAAATAGCTCTGATTCAGTTTCTGTATTAAATATGAGGTCATCTCTAACAACTCGTTTTTCATTGGCATTTTACAAAGAAATCGTCACAACCCTCCATTCCCCTTGGTGCTTGAGAGCTGCTTGTCTTTATTTAAGTTCATGGAAGAAAAGGCCGCATGGACTTAAGATATTTTCCTGCTTCAACTGACAGTGCCTGTGAGCATATTTTCATATATTTGAAAAATAAAAGTGTTTTCATTTCCTTGTGAAATCATAACCTTGTGAAGGATGGAAACGAGAGTCTATTTGCTAACAGAAATCGTTTTCCTCAATCATAGGCTCGCTCTTCACACTTGTTGGCGATTATTGCAGGTTTGCTAATGAATGTTGACCTCTGCTCACACTTGGCAGTAACGCAGGCTCTTAGACATAACAGTGATGTCTCGAGTTGCAGGCAGGTTTCCAGTCGGAGGATAATGTATATGTGCCTGGGTGACACCATTCACTAAGATTGTCTTTTTCCCCATATATTAGTGGAGTGATCCCCATTCGGTTTCACAGTTTTACCACTGCGAGATGCTGGGATATCAGCACTCACTGTAATCCAGATTCTGCTCTTTGCTCCCTCCGAATTGGCCACTTGCTGCTGAAGAACTGTTCTTTAAAATCTCCCTTGAACATGACCCCCAGCTCAGTCCTCAGCCCTGCAAGCGACCATCTCTGCCTCCTAAGCCTCTAGTTTACATGCTGGTTTTGGAAAAGGGTGGGATACACGATCTCTCGAGCACTTCTTAGGCAGCAGGTGTGGTGCACGAGGGGCTTCATAGATGAACTAGCAATGGTGCCAGGTGCCACCCGCTTCAGCTCCTGTCCAAAGCATCCTGTAAAGCAGACAAGAAGGTACCCCTCCCCTTGCTGGCTCCCTTCCCTAGATCTGCGACACAGCCCCATGACCCAGGTCAGCTTTTCTACCTGTGGTAGGCTGGCGGTGGAGTGGGGTAAACCTGTCCAGTGAGCTCAAAGGGAAAGCTAGTGGCAGGCAAGTGGGTGAAGGAGAAGGATGTGGTTCCACAGAGGCCCAGCCTGAGCATTATCCCACAACAGCTGTGAGGCACCTGCTGTCCTGCGTGGAAAACGACCTCAGGTGTCGTTGCTCCTCCCAGGCTGTCCTAGGCTAGCAGGCGATGGAGAGGCAGCTTCCTGGGCATTGCAGCGTGGGCAGTTTTGCTGGAATGACAGTTTCCTGAGGAAGCATGACACCATGAGCTCTTAAGAGCCACACTGATGGGTGCAGTGCTCTGGGAACGTATTACAAACTTTGCTTCCATTATAAATTTGAAACTCAATGACTTCCATTAGCCTATGACACTTTGGGAGGGGATCAGTGTATCTTCCTTCTATTAGGTCCTGAGAATCTAACTCAATATTTGACTCCTAGCTCCAGGATTGGTGGGAATCAAGGACTATCTTGTGTTAAACAAACACCTTATACTCGTGTTACGCATGATAGCTTGATGTCCCTCCAAAGCCTCCTGTGCTCACAGGTTGAGCTACAGGAAGTGACTGGATGTTGGGGCTGTGATGCTGATTGATGGATTAGCCCACCAGTAGGCATAGGGCTGAGTGTGATGTTGGAGATGGAGCCGAGGGGGCAGAGGCTCGTCCCTGGGGCAGAAGCTCGGAAGGGTCTCCATCCTGCCCTCCTCCTCCCTCGATCCCTCTTTGCTTTCTGCCCCTACACTGTGAGCTCCTTCCCCTCCTTTGGCGCCCTCCCAAGCTGCCCTGCCTTGGAGCCAGCCAGCCTTGGACAGAATGCTCTACAACTGGGAGCTGAAATGACTTGCACCCCTTTAAGTTGTGAGTTCCAGGCACCGTGTTTCAGCAATGAAAAGGTAACTGAGACAGCTCATAAAAGAGCAAATTGGGGTTCTAAAAGTTCAGTAAGCTACCTCCAGCCTTGTGTGATGTTGTACTTCTAGAATCCCAGGAGTGTGGGAGGCTGAGGCCAGAGGATAGCAAGTTCCGGCCAAGCACAGGCAACTGAGTGAAACCTCACAAAATAAAAATAAAACATGATTGGGGGATGGGTGGATAGCTCAGAAGACTAAGTGCCTGCCTGGCAAGCGCAAGGAACTAGGTTCAATCCCTAGTGTCACATGCTATGCTGGCCCCAGAACTGCAGGTATTCTGTGTTGGCCACTGAAACCAGGCATGCTAGTACATCACACACCTGTAATCCCAGTGCTGGGGAGGCTGAAACAAGCAGATCACTATGAGTCTGAACTGTGTAGTAAGACCTTGTGCCAAATTTCTTAAAAGAAAGGGCAGGGGTGGGAATGTACCTCCGTGTGAAGGATTTTGGTGCAGTCTGTAGCATCACACACACACAGACACACACACACAGGCACACAGGCACACACACACACACACACACACACACACACACACACACACACATACAGTCAAGTCATGGCCCTAGTATTCATGAAGTTTATTGTTCACTTTGTCCCCTTGGGGAGATGGGAAATACCATGCTGAGACATAGCTGTAACTGTTCACAAAATAAGTTTGAAAAGTGCCATTTCCGGGGCAGAGTGCCTACTATGCGCAAGGCAAGGTACTAAATGGAATGTGTGAAAAATAATGCCGCCTTTGGCCAACAGTATTATTCATCACGTGCCTGACATCTAAGAACAAACATTTCCACATGCTAGGACAGATTATAGTCTCCTCCCTGTTGTGAAATTGGACAAGAAAGCGAGAGAAACATAGGAAGGAAAAATCCAGAAAGACCATGCAAGCCACGTCAGGGAGCTGAGAAAGAGGCGGAGGGAAAAGCAGATGAGGTTGAAAGCTGAGTTGGGAATCTCAAGCAGAAAAGTGTAAGCACTGTGACTTAGCTGCTGGAGAACTTCGGGCATGAGTGATGGGAAATGTGGAATTCTTAGAAAGCCAATGTGTATGAATTACATGACCCTCTCTGTGTGGTACTTCCGCAAGAGCATCGGTGGGGTGAGAAGTGCTGTCAGCCGCGCTTTAGTCCTGGAGCACCTATGTTCTAATAAGGTCTCACCATGTCAGGGCAGCACTGCCCAAGGCCCTGGATTTCTTTGCGCTGCACATGCGTCTCACTGCTGAGGCCCACCTGGCTCCCAAAGTTCACAACAAAACATGATTTCTGGGAGCTGTGGCCTTTGAGAAGTGGTGAGGTCATTTGTGGCCTGATGAACAAGGCCCCAGACAGCTGCCTCTCCCTGCCAGGTGCAGATACAGCAGAGCCTCCTGGGGACCATGGGGCAGGTCCTTATCAGACTCCAGGTCTGCCAGCACCCTGATCTTGGTCTCCTCAGTCTCCAGAACTGTGAAAAGTCTCTGTTGTCTGTAAGCTAGCAGCTCTCGAGTATTTTATCATATCAGCCCAATTATACTAAAACACTCATTTAACAGTGTTTGAATTCAGTCTAATGAGAAAGTGACTAAAGCTTGGAGTAGTTAAGAAATGCTCCTCAGGTTATACAGGTGGTGCCTACCAAGTGCTGAACTTGAATCCAAGTTTGGTGGGATCCACTATCATCCAGGGCCTGGGGCATCCTGAAGGAGAACAACTATAGGACCAGCTAACAGCAACTTCCTGTAGGAAACATGGACCAGCTCCAGGCCCACCAGAAGGACACAGCTTTGGGCAGTCGCAGTGAAGAGAAAAATGGCATTGTGGCTGCCTGGGACAGGAATTCCCTATGTCCAAGCCATTTTAATAAAAGGTAAGCTGGAGGCAGGCCTCAAAGAGAAGGGAAAACATCACAGTCTATGCCAGGTAAAATCAAATTAAGGTTATAGGTCAATCCAGATTGGCTGGTTCTTCTGCAGAAAACATAACTCACTTCAAGAAACACTGAAGTTTATTCTTTCCTGATTGCCTAGCATGGGTGAGAAGAGTTGTGAGACAGGATGGTGGGGTTGGTCCCTTTGAATTTGAGGCTGAGCTGCTACAGCAGTGGTTCTCAACCTTTCTAATGCTGTGACCCCGCAATACAGTTCCTCATATTGTGGTGATTCCAAACCAAAATATAATTTTGGTGGCTACTTCAAAACTGTAATTCCAAATAAATAACATTTTCTGATGGCTTTAGGCGACCTTTGTGTTTTGATCGTTCGACCCCTGCCGGGGTCGCGACCCACAGGTTGAGAACTGCTGTGCTACAGCCACCAAGCTGCCCTGCCTAGAGCCCAAGAGAAGAGGGTCATCTCTGCCCCAGCTCACCCTGTCACCAGTGACTCTGCTTGCTGGCTTCCCTAAGCATGCTCAAAGTTGGATTCCACATGAAAAGTAAAATTTCTTTATTCTTCAGTTGAGAGAAAGGCATAAAGCATGACAAAACTGTATAGTCACTGAGTCTTGTGTGAATTCTGAAAGCCACCAATGGTGTGGCCCTGGACACATCAGGTCCTTTCATGCTTCCTTGTTCCTCCTCTGTGGTATACCAGCTGGCAAACTCCTGCTCTTGGCACTTCATAGGCTGCTTAAAAGGATGAAATTAGATAAGGGATAGAAGCAGTGCTTCCTATACTGTGAGCTGCTATGCATGTATAAGTGGTTGTGATTGATTATAGTTGAGTTTAGCACGTAGCATGGCTTCCCAACTCTTACATAGTAAGCCCTAAAGAAGCAAGAGGACAAATGTTTATAGAAGGGCCGTTTGCTTTCACTTGCGTGAATTATCAATTGCTCTCATCTTGTGTCTCAATTAATAAGGTGTGTGATTTTTTTAATTTAAATAAGGAGAAGTCTCTGGGAAGAATAATAGCAGAGGAGCAAGAATTATAGAATGAAAAGACTCAACAATGCTGGTGATAAAATAGTTCTGGAAACAAAGCTTCTTCATCGATTCTTGGAAGGGATTGCACTGATTACTTCTATTGTTCAGGCGGTGATTTTTTTTTTTCCACTTGAGATAATCTTCACCTATTCTCATATTCCTTCTAGGGATGCATGCCTTTCACATATTGTAATATAATTTTGGACGTCTCCTGTCATGCTCTATGGCACCACGGTGACGCAAACAGCCCTGATAAGGGGACCAGGGAAGTCTACAGCTTAGAAAATGTTGAAATTTACTTGAGAAGCCTGCCAAGACAGACCAGGTTCCCAAGGACAGGAAATGGGAAATAATACCTGCACCTTATCACTCCCTACTTACCTTTGACCACAGAAATACAGAAACATTCTCATTATTTTATGGTTCTGGGTTCCTTTCCCTCCCACCTGTTCCTCCTTCCCCAGGCTGAAGGCAAAGCCTGACAAGGCAGAGAGGTCATCGTAAAGGTCGCTGAGTATGCCCAGGCCCCACACCACATGCTCCAGCCAAGATCCCTCAAAATCAGCCTGCAAACACATCTGCCTCCTCCCCAGCTGGAGTGACTGGAGCCACATTCCATTTTGCAGGTGTGTACATAAGACACAAGGCAAAACAGAAGGAATGGCAGTGCTCAGGGGATGAGAGTGCGCATCTAGAGAAGGCTTTAGTTTCTCCTGTCTCTCAGTTACAGAATTTCCAGAGCACAGGAACTGAGGCAGAGTCCAGCAGTCTTCCAGACATGAGGCCATCGAGTTAGGAGGGCAGAAAATCAGGATTTATGGACTTTGCAGAGCAAAGTGACAGAAAATAGAGAGCTGCATGAAAGAGAAACATTGAGGAAGGGCCTCCCCATGGTGTCTTTCAGAGGCCTGTTTGCACACACACACCCATGTCAGGAAGCCCCCAAGGGTGCCACCTGAAGGGCTCCAGTGAATGATCCTCTGAGGTCACAATTCTTAGGACCAGAATAGAAAGCTCACATTTCCCAGATGAGCAGGTAGAGTACAAAGAGCAGTTTCCGCTCCGCAGAAGAAATGGCTCTTGGCTGAGCATCACTCTGCTCCCTCCCAAGCAAGAATAAGAACAAGGCTGGAAACATTACAACTCTGCCCAAGCAACACAACCAAGTTGCTGCAATGAAACCCCAAAATGGTCAACATCACACAAAATATGTAGCACCTGATTAGGTTAAAGTTGGTAGTCAGGCATCCAATCGAATCTTATCAGCACGCAAAGAATCAGGAAGATAAAAGTAGTAATGGAAAGGAAACACAGCCCATTCTTGGACCTGAAGATTATCTACAAATAGAATTGATAGGCAAAAACTTAAGAAGAAATGAAGGTATAGAGAAAGATGGCCTCAAACTTCTAGAACTGGAGTCGCTGTGTCTGACTACAGTGCTGTGCAAGACCGAGGCAGCATCAGACTTTGTGGGACCAGGCATCACCAAACTTGATGTCAAAGCAATAGATCATCCTCATAGCTATAAACAAGATATGGGGAAACTGAACCTCTGTCCATGGACCATGGGCGGTCCAAGCTAGTCGGGAGACTACATATAGAGTAGAAGAGAAGGAAAGAGGCCAGCAGAATTCTCTACTAATTCTGCTCCAAATTTAGCCTAAAGCCAGGTCTAGGTCCTCAGACTGTTTTCTCAGACTTAGCCATGTGGACAAACATATCTGACAGATATCTAACAGATCCAGGTTCATTCCTATTGCTGGGCCCAGGCTCAGGCACCTCCAAGTTCTGTTGAGGGAGACTTTGCCCAAGGCTCACCTTGGCAGTGGTAGGTGGGCCTCATTCTTCACCACAGGGGCCTCCAGTGTGTCCTCACAACATGGCAGCCAGTCTCTCCCAGAGACAGTGAGCTCAGTGGGGGGGGGGGTGAGAGAGGGAAGGAAAGAGGTGAGAGGGGACAGTGAGAGGACCTGGAGTTCAAGGGAACCAGTCAGGAGGGATCTCACAGAGGCTATGGAGCATGATGAGCCAGAAACATGTTTTAAAAAGCAAGGGCTAAAAAAGTCTCAAATTCAATGAAAATTGTAAATCAACAAATCCCAAATCTCAGTGTCACCCAAGAGTAATGAATATAATGGGAAGTACCTTGGGGCTCATCATGAGTGCATTGCTTATATGAAGAAAAAGAAGTTTGGGTTATAAAACGATAGAAAGAGGAAAGGCCTGATGGGGACTGGAGACACTGCTCCTGTCCAGCACTTGTCCTGCTGATTTTGGAGAGGTGGATAGGAAGCATTACACAAGCCGTAGACCAACCGGACCACCCATGCATGCCTAATGTGCAGCAGGATGGGGCAGCTAATCCAGAAAGCAGTCTAGCAGCTCCTCGCATAACTAAATTTGTGCTGCCTTAGTCAGTTCCTCATTGCTAAATCACAATACCACCCCAACTAGACAAGTTACAAAGGAGATTTAGTTTTACTTATGGTTTGGTCTGAGGCAGAGAAATGACAGAAGGTGGTGGACTTCCTGCTGTCTGACCTAATGCAACATCAGGCACCACTGGGTGCAGGAATGGGAATTCAGGAGGACTGAATCAAGCTCAACCTCCAAGTCACCCATTAACCTCATTAACCATTAATCCATCTGGGAAAGTGGAACCCAAATACCCTCTTGAAGATCACCCCTAGCCTTAAGTGTTCACAACACAGGATGAACTTCAGAGAACCACATACCAACAACAATATACACCTACCATGGAGACCCGGATGTGGGGTATTTATGCAAGAGGAAACAGTTTTTAAAACCTGACTGTTAAGCCATCCACAGGTGGTGGAGATATTGTGGTACATCCACACAATGGAATACTACTCAGGGATAAAATGTAAAGGATTATTGATATAATCAATAGCATGAGTAAATCTCAAAATAAATATGATGATTGGGAAAAGACAGACACCAGACAACAAATTGAACTAAGAAATATACGGGAAATTAAAATCTCAATCACAAGCTGGAAGAACTGAATGAAAGTGAACAGAGAGTTTCAGATCTTGAAGACACTATTGCAGCTAGTGAAAGGTAAGAAAAGATCCCTTAAAAACAAACAGGATGCAAAAAAAAAATAATTAAACATCTGTAAGACAATGCAAAGTTGAACAACATGAGACTAATAGGCATCAATGAAAAAGATGTTATATACAAATGATATAAAAGGAATATGGATAGAAGTCATAACAGAAAACTTCTGAAATATGGGGAAACAATCTGACATTCAGAAACTGAAGTATATAGAACTCCAAATAACAACAATCCAATTAAAAACATAACCATACATATAATAATCAAGATTTCAGAAATCCAGAATAAGAACAACATACTAGAAGCTACTAGAGAGAAAAAAAAATCACATTTAATAGAAAGCTCATCAGAATAATGACAAAATTCTCTTCACAAACACATGAAGTCAACAAGAGCATGGAGTAGAGCACTTCCAGTCCTCTATGAAAACAAACTCCAGCCTAGACTGCTATACCCTGCAAAAGTGTCTTTCAAATTTGATGGTGAAGTGAAATACTTCCACAACAAAAAACAACTAAAGAACTTCATGATGACAAAGCCAACCCCATACAGACTACAAAAAGATATTCTAGAGGGGCAATAAAATGACAAGAACTCTATGAGTAAGAATAGAAAGAACCCAACTAAGGGGACAAAAATTAAAAAACAGGAGAAAAAGGTAACAGCAGGTAAATAACATGTCAATCATAAGTCAATACATCTCAATTATAACCATCAATGTAAATGGACTCAATTAAAAGAAGTAGACTGGGACAGTGGATTAAGAAGCAAAAATCCAACAATATTCTGTATACAAGAAACACGTTTATCTCATAAAGAAGTCATAGACTGAAAGTCAAAGCATTGAAAACAACACTACACACACTAGCACCTCAGAAAAAGAGCAGGGGTAGCAAATCTGCTTGCGGACAGTCTCACTTTCAAATCAGGAATGATCAAGTGAAGCAAAGAAGGCCACTACATTCTGGTTAGAGGAAAAAATCAAGAGGAAGAGGTAACACTCATAAATATGTACATACCCAACACGGGACTACTCAGATATATAAGAAAAATCTTAATGGACATGAAAAATCTAATATCCAGTACTACAATCTTAACGGGAAACCTTAACACCCCCTTATCCCAAAATGATAGGTCAAGCAGACAAAAACTTAGCAAAGAAGTAGCACAACTAAACCAGACCTTGGGACAACTGGACTTAGTGAACATATACAGAGCGCTGCACCCAGCCACATCTAAATACACATTTTTTTAGCTACACACAGGACATTTGCTAAAATAGACCACACACTAGTCCACAGGTCATGCTTAAGTACATGTAAGAAAACAGAAATTATCCCATGCATATTGTCTGACCACAGTGCAATCAAACTGGAAATAGAGAACAAAAGAAACAACAGAAACCCAATAAATACATGAAAACTGAATAACATTCTCCTTAGCAACCAATGGGTTTCAGATGAAATTAAACAAGATCTTCAATTCAATGAAAATTCAAGGACAACATATAGGAATTTATAGAATGCAAGGAAAGTAGTTATTAGAGAGAAATTTACAGCTATGAAGGCATACATTAGGAAAACAGAACAGGAACAAATAAACACCTCAATGCTGTATCTCAAACATCTAGAAAAGGAAGAATAAACCAAACCCAAAGCCCAAAGATGGGAGGAAGATAAAAGGTTAGAGCAGAAATTAATGCAATCAAGACAAAGAAAAATAGAAAGAATTAATGAATCAAAAGCTGGTTCTTTGAAAGATTAAATAAAATTGATAAGCTCCTAACTAACATCATCAAAAAGAGGAAAGAAAAAACTCAAATTCAAGCAGTAAGGAATGAAAAGGGTGAAATTACCACAGACTGTGGGAATTCACATCATCAATAGCTACTTTGAGAATCTTTACTCGTAAAGAATTGAAGACATAGAAGAAATGCACAGATTCCTATAAAGTAACAGATTAACAAAACTGACTCAAGAAGATATAAGGACTCTCAGTACCCCAATAAGAGCCGGTGAAATACAAAATGTAGTAAAAAGTATACTGACCAAAAAAAAAAAAAGTCCAAGTCCTAATGAATTCACAGCTGAATATTACAAGAAATTTACAGAAAATATAATCCCAATTATATTTTGTCAAGCTCTTCAATAAAATTGAAAAGTAAACAATCCTTCCTAAATCATTCCTGGAGGCATATATTATACTGATATAAAAATCAGAGAAAGACGCAACTGAAATAGTGAACTACAGGCCAGTGTCCCCAATGAGCATAGATACAAAAATCGTCAAATAAAATCCTAGCAAATAGAATATAGCAAATCATCAAGAAGATTATACACCATGACCAGATAGGATTCATCTCAAGGATGCAAGGATGGTTCAATATACATAAATCAATAAATATAATATACTATATCAATAGAGCAAAATCCAAATACCACATGATCATCTCAATTGATGCAGAAAACGCCTTTGACAAAATCCAGCACTCATTCATGTTCCAAGTTCCTACAGAAACTTGGAATAGATGGCCTCTATGTTAATCTGATAAAAGCCATCTATGACAATACAGTAGCTAATGTAATTCTAAGCAGGGAAAAGCTGAAATCTTTTATTCTCAGATCTGGTACAAGACAAGGATGTCCTCTACCACCAGTCCTCTTCAATATAGTTCTAGAATCATTAACTTGAGCCATTAAACAAAAGAGAGAAATTAAAATAGGCAAAGAAGAAAGTAAACTATCATTATTTGTAGATGATAGTATACTTTACTTGGAACAACCAAAAAACTCCACCAAGAAGCTACTAGAATTAATACAGAAATTCAGTAGTAAAACAGGATACAAAGTCAATACCCAAAAGTAAATGGCATTCTTCTACAGAGATAACAAACACACTAAGAAGGAATTTAGAAAAAAAAATCCTTTTACTAAAGCATCACAGAAAATGAATTACTTAGGAATTAATCTAACTAAAGAAGTAAAACTAAAGACGTAAAATCACAGCACTCTGAAAAAAAAAAAAAAAGAGATCACAGAGGATTTCAAAAACTGGAAAGATATTCCCTGTTCCTGAATAGGAAGAACCAGCATTGGGAACATGGCCATACTCCCAAAACTGTTATACAGATTTCATGCAATCCCTATCAAAATAGCATCAACATACCTCACAGAGCTAGAAAAATCATTCCTAAAATTTATTGGGAGCCATAAAAGACTTAAAATAGCGAAGGCAATCCGAGCAACAAAGACAAGGTAGGAGGCATTACAATTCCTTACTTGAGATTATATTACAAAGCTATTGTGATAAAATCAGCATAGTGTTGAGAAAAAAAAAAAAAAACTAGGCCTGAGGATCATTGGAATAGATTAGAAGATACAAAAGCTGCCACAAGCATACTGGACCATTTTATCTTTGACAAAGGAGCCAAACATGCTTGCTGGAAGAAAGATAGCCTCTTTGACAAATGATGCTGGAAAAACTCCATCTCTACATGCAAAAAACTAAATCTTGACTCAGGTCTATGACCATGCACTAAACTAAATTCAAAATGAATTAAAGGTCTAAACATTAGAACAGAAACTCTAAATCTCCAGGAAGAGAAAGTAGGAGGAAATTTTTAAGACATTGGGGTAGGCAAACAGTTCATGAACAAAAATCAAACTGCATGAGTAATACCTGAAGGAATTAACACCTGGAACTTCACCTCGTCTTATTGAGAAGTCTTGCATGTCAAAAGAAATTACCAACAGAGTAAAAAGACAACTTACAAATCTCAAAAAAAAAAAAAAAAATCTTAACTAATAAGCACCCAGACAAAGGTCTTCTCTCTAGAATTTATAAAGAACTAAAATACATCAAGGTCCCCAAATTTAAAGACCCAACCAGAAGTGAGCATCTGACATGAACATACACTTCTCAGAGGAAGCGATAAAGCAACACTGAGATATCATCTCACCCTACAAAGAATGGCTATCATAAGGAAGTCAAACAACAACAAAAGTTGGGGTGGCTTTGGAGAAAAAGGAATCCTGCTCCACTGCTGGTGGAAATGTAGACTGGTACAACCATTATGGAAATCAGTGTGGAGACTCCTTAAAAAACTAGAAGTAGAAACCCCATTCAATCCAGCCATCGCCCTAATGGGAATTTTCTCAAAAGAACTGAAAACATCATATCATAGTGATATATGTGCAAGTATGTTTGTAGCAGCACAGTTTGTGATAGCCAAATCTTGGAAACAACCAAAATACCTGTCACCTGAGGAATGGATGAAAAAGACGTGTTGTTTTTATAAAATGCAGTATTGCTCAGCTATAGAAAGCAATAAATTTAAGGCCTTCATATATAAGTGGATGCCTCTTGAAGATATACTTGTAAGTGCAATAAACCAGACCCAAATGTGTGAATATTGTATAGTCTCCATAGTGTAAGAACTCAAAAGAAGAAATAAAGATTGAAAAGTATAACACAGTTAAATGGAAAGCGAGAACTTAAAAATTCAATAATGTAGAGAGATCAAGGAGAAAAGTTAGGAAACATGTCATAGGCAAAACCATACATTTACATACACAAGATGGCTAAGGCAATGGTCCTCAGAATCTCCATCTGATTTTTAAAACTAGCAGTTAATTAGTAATTCTCACCCTAACTCTAAATGCTGATGTCTGTGAACCAAGAAGCTACACTCAGGATAATAATGTGTAATGCTTAAACCATGCTTGGAACACATATCATGCAGGTCTTCTAAATGCAAACTGCTTCTAATGTTATAGCAATTATTGCTATAATCTGTCTCAAGTACATGTTTGCTTTTTAAAAATAATGGGTAATAAAAGAAAACAAGAGACAAGAAAAAAACTACAGTACTACGATGTTGTATATGGTTTGATTTCTAAATCTCTGTCTAAAAATGTATAATTTTTCACATTCCATAGGGCTTTAAAGATGAGAATATCAATGATTTTTGGAAAATACAAGTTCTGTGTTATGTCTAAGGCATTTGATATTCAGATAGATAGTAACGTTAAGCTCAGCTACCTATGTTTTAGGGTAATATCATTAAGCTTCTCTTTTGGATGGTTAACAATTGCAGACCAAAAAATTAGAGAAAAAAAAGAGCTATGAAGACAGCCAATATTTTGGCCTCAGACCACCAATGTCAGTGTGGGATCAGGTCATAAAAGAACCTGTACTGTAACATCCTGTAACTCAGTGATGTCCCAAATTTTTTGTTCAAGGAGATTATGTGGCCCCACAGGAAAATGATCAGTGATGTGTAGTGTGCCTAAGGAGAGTTGCCTAGAGAGCAAACTTTCTCTCAGGCTTTCACAGAGATCAAATTAGTCAAGCCATGGCCATGTCTTATCTAGACAGCTGACAATGACAAAAGTTCTATAAACTGTTCATGGATTCAGGGTAAATCCTGAGTGGATTTGACTGATCTTGTCAGATACAAAAGTTACATTTTTTTGTTGTTATATATATCTTGCTTTATCTTGGACTTAACCATCCAGCAAAAAATATAGCCACAAAGTATAAAAAGTAAAGCCATATTATTATGCTGTCCTATAAAAGGCTCAAGTCAACAACTTTTTCCAATGCCAATCCTGTTGATAACCCACTACTATTATAATATATTAGACTATATTGAGTTATTTTGCTGAAGACATGCACCTACAATATTTGAATGACAGTGGAACACATACCTCTGACAAAACAAAACAAAAAAGGGAGACATAAATGAAGGATCATTTTGTAGTGAAAAAATATATATATGTATCTATATGTAAAACAGGATAAATATACAGTTATGTTCTCTTAGTTCAATGAGAAGAAATATTTGTATTAATACTGTTTAGACAAGATATCATGTCTGTATCTTGTACTCTGAATAACTGCTATGAAGCAACAATATGGGATGTATTAATTACTGTACCTTTCCTACTAACCTGTTTTGAAATTGCCTCATCGCTGTTTCTTTCTCATTAAAATTAATTTTAAGAAAATAAAAATGAAAAAAATGGCAAGAAACTGTAAAGCAGTATGAAGAGAGGGTTTCGTTTTCTATAGAAGTTGGGAGGTATAATTTTTAAAAATCTTTCCTTTATGAAACTATTCAGGCATACACAAAATAAAGAAATATAGAAGTCCTCATTCACAGAATGGGAAAATAACTCAGTAGAATAAGCACCTGTTTGTCAAGTGCAGAATCCTGAATTCAGTCCCTGGTATCAAAAAAAAAAATCCTCATTCATTCATTACTTAATTTGGACACAGTGATGTGTGTGTGTGTGTGTGTGTGTGTGTGTGTGTGTGTGTGTGTGTGTGCGTGTGCGTGTATGTGCAATACTATGCAGCCCAGACTCTTAGTGATCCTCCTGTTTCCTGACTCCCAAGTACTGGGATTATAGGCACCACCACACCTGAATTCTATCACCTGGCTCAGTCTACCCTCAGTCAGGATAGGTGCAGTAGGCTGCACCAGGAATTGAATGCTGGCCTCTGAGCTTCCCTATGCAAGCGCTTAGTCCACTGAGCTATACTGCTGGCCCTATTTTTTTTTAATTCAAGAGGGAGATCGTGGGTGTTGATCATGGGCTGGGAGACAGAGGAGATGTCTCAGCCCCCTCCTACTCTCACCAGGAGTGACAGGCAGGCAGCTCCTTTACTTTGAGTCCCAACTTTCACTGCCATGTGCAGATGGGAGCAGAATACAGACAATAGACCTGCATGCAGGCCAGAAGAGTAGCTCAGAACCAAGCACAGCATCCTCCCTTCCCAGAGAGGAGTTTCCAGGATGCCTACTGCCCTCAGAAGCATGCACCATAGACTTCCAGCCCTGTGGGAAAGCCAGGAAAACAGGTGGGAGATCACAACTCAGGCCCAAAGGGTGCAGGTTTGCACCTGACCTATGTGAGGCTTCTCTTGTGTATTTGCTTGAGAAACAAGAGAGTGATGTCAAGACCTCAAGGCTTGAGGTCACAGAGGAGGCAGATCTATGTCCAGCTGCAAGGTGAGTACAGAACCTATTATTTATTATTATTATTATTATTATTATTATTATTATTATTATTATTGTTATTATTACTACTACTAATATTATTCCAAATACTTTTATGGGGACTGTGTGTGTCTCTGTGGTGCCTGCATGTCGAGGGCTAAGACTTCATGGCACATACCCATGCTGATGATTCCCAAACATGGGCACTTTTACCTCCAGGAGAGACGTAGCGATGTTTGGGAACATTTCTGTTGTCCTCACAAGAGGGGTAGTGGGGGAAGGGTCTTGGCTTCCAGTGGGGGACCCAGGAATGCTGCTAAAGAGCCTAAGTGCACAACACCAAGCTCCCTCATCCCCCAGACCCCTCGCTGTGCCTCAGCTGTCAACTCTGAGGTTGAAAATCCCTGTGGCCTGACTTGGAATGGGGCAAGCTGTGAGCAGGACAGTACTGAGTGGGGCCTTAGCTCAGTGCGTCACTCTGTTGAACTCCCTTCTCTAAATGCCTCTAAAGTTGGGAGGAGATGCCTCTCTCCCAACTGTGCCTGCTGAATCAAAGGTACCATGCTCATCTCTAATGCCCAGAGGCATTCAGTGAAGGCTTCACCATTGTCATTGATCAACAATTTTTCTAGCTTTTGATAGCATCAATAATGATACACAAATTATTTGTGGAAAATACTGATTCACCCCAGAGGAGTTAGTTCCCGTCAAAATCCAAACTTGATCTTGTACCTGAAATGTTGTATGAAAGATAAGAGAGGAAATGGGGAGTCAGTTCTGCAGACCATGAATGGAAAATGGAGATTCCGATCCTGATTCCCAGTACTAGAATTGTTGACCAGGGATCCTTTGACTTGGAGCCAGAAGCCCGGGCTGGACATGGTGCAATGTGTAACCCTAAAAGCCACTAAATTCCATCAGCAACCACTATGTAGTGAAGACATGTCTTCAAAATCACCCAGTGTCCCCAGGGGAAAGTAAGGAACAGAGCTGTCTGCAGCTGGGCACCACCGATAGCAAATATCGCAAGGCGTCATCACCCTCCATCCAGTCCCTCCACTCTCCAACCCTTCCTCTAAGACAACAGCACCACTGGTCACAGTGTCTGTGCCATGGAGCCAGCAGACCAGGGATAGACTTTGCCCAGGATGCCGGACAGTCACTGTGCACCCACTCCAGCTATGGGTCCCTAAATATACTTCTCTGTAATTCATTGAATATCTCCTATTTATCAATAAAGCCTCCTTTTCTTCCCTCAACTCTCGATGGTTTTAGGCATCATACCTGTCATCCCATCTGCTCATGCTTGGCAATCCTTCCAGATGGTGGCTGTCCTTGTCGGAGTGTCTCAGATTTCTTCCCTGTTTATTAAAATGCAGGTTTCTCTAAGATGGAAACTCTCATCATTATTTTTCAATATTAATGTTATTGTTTTTCTGAAGCTTCTGTTGTTCCGTAATTCAAGGACCCCTTGTCGAATCCCATATGTAGCATGTTTATTAGATGTAATATTTTATCTCTCGGACTCAGTGCCTGACACTATCATTTCCTTCTTATTTCAATAAAAATGATCTCCCTCCTCGTGGTTCTGACAGGAGCTAATGGTTTTCTTTATCAAGAGAGAAAGTAAGAGTGGGGCAGTACTAAAAGATAAAATGAACTGTATATATTTGTGCCTTAATTCAATTTATAGCATAAGCTCCAATTCTAATAAAGTAACTTCCAGAACATTAGATGGAACAAAAAAAGTTATTGTAGAAGTCTGTAGCTCTAGTTGTTCAGGGTCTGAAGAGGAAGGGTTTGCAAAACATTATTCAAGCTTAACCTTGTAGAAAGAGAAGGAACCAACCACAAAGGCAGCAATGCTCTCTGTTTGTCTTTCTTTTTTCTGTCTTTTTTCTATGCATTATATAAGGGGTGGGGCAGATTACAGCGGTCATAGGCTAATCATGTTCTAACAGAATCTAGCATATAACTGCCACCAACAGAAGTATAATATTGGTGATTTCTATTTTGATGAGGATTCCTCCCCATGTGTTAACTTCAGGAGGATTCTGCCCAGCTTTGCAGATTTATAGGGAAAGCAATAACGTATTCCATGCGCAATTAGGTCATTAACATTTCTAGAAGGAGCTAGTTTTATGGTAAATGCCAAACAATTGCAAAACATCAAAGCATTTACAAAGTCCACTATATACAAGTATAGAATTACCACACTGTACCTCATAAATATGCACAAATATACATCAATCTAAAAATAAAATTATATAAAGTGCTTCTTGGATATTATGTGCAGATGAGGATATGGGAGAGGTTTTCAGACCCTTACAAGTACTGAAACTTGAATTTGCCCTTTTAGAAAAGGTGACTAGGAAACCAGGATTCTTCTGCTAGTACAGTAGTCACTCGCTTCTGTCCTCACTCTGTGCAGAGGACCCGTGTCTTCACAGGCTTCAGGGGATGCACTCTGGAAACTGACTTGATTTGAGATCTATGCAAATAGGTTGGTCCTACAGAAGAAAGTAATGAGAATCCAGCGCTACGGGTGCTATCAGGATTAAGTGTCTCGTTTATGAAGCATTTAGCTTATGCTGGGTACACAGTAAAGACACAATAACTGGTAATTTCTACTCTCACTCTGTTATCTACTTGCTATCTTTGGTTAAGGCTGCTACATTTAGCCCTGGGGTTTTTGACAGGGAGTGGGCTGAGGTCCCTATTCTAATGTCAGATTCACCAGCACTTACACAATGCCTACTGGGCCAGCATCCCAAGATAGGTGCTGTAGGAAACTCTGAGATAAGTTGACATGGTCCCTGACTTCCACAGGCTTATTAGCTCTCAGGGAGGTACTCACAAACAGCCCTGCTTGCATGCGGATGGCATGTCTTACCATGACACTGGGGCATAATAGGATGGTCTTGGGTGTGCTGTTGTTTATCTAGTAGTGCTATTTCCTAATGTGTGAGACTAGGCAGGGTGTGGCCAGAGCAGTTCCAGGGCTGCTTGTATCCCTAGTGTCCAGCACAGGGACTGGACTGGACTTTAATTTATCCCATGTTCACCCAGTGACAGATGCATCAAGGACCACATACCAGATGATGGGGAGATGCCATGGCCAGGCGTATCTATGATCCCCAAATTGCTAGACCTTGCTTTCTATTTAGAACTACAGGCAATAATCAGACCTGAGCATCACACCTAGCACATAATTTTGAATCTGAGTATTTACTGAACAAAAAAGGGAAAGCAAACACATTAGTGCATGAAAGTCAATTCAGGAAGCCCTCATCCAGAAACCCAGAATGCCCTGGCACCTAGAACGGGAAGACAGAACTCGATGTCAAGGCAATGGGAAAGAAGCTGCTAGAGGAAAGGATGGAGCTTAGGAATTGGTACACAAAGCTTGCAGGAAGCTCCCGTCAGCCTCAGCGTGGGTCTGCTAGTCCTCCTGGCTCACATCTCTCCTTCCGGAACTATGAATGCTGCTTTCCATAGGATATGCCTGTCAGCTGGGGGTGCAGGGAGAACGGGGAAGTGCCACAACAGAGAAGGCCTGGCTTAAGAAGTTAAGAGTGGAGACTCCTACCCTTCTCCAGGGAGCCATCTGGTCCTCCCTACATGGAGTTCTCTCCAGAGCTCCAGGGAGGCCACACTAGGAAATGCCATGCTGGGAAATATGAACACATTCCATGCCCCTGCTCATACCTGCACTGATGCCAAGAGCAGTAATTGGGTGCTGCCATTTTGCAAGCTCTGTGCTCAAGCCTCAGCTATAATGGTGACGAAGCCAAGCACGCATCCTCACTGCCCTAACCTGGTGAGTTAGGAATCTCCCTAAGCCTACTCTGCTCACTGAAGAGGTACTAAGAGAACTGACTCACAGCTCCTGCTTATAGGATGCTCCTGCTGGTGACACAGAGAGCTATTAGCATCCAGGCTCAATGAGTTCAAATGGCTTCAAGTTTTGCCATGGTCCTCAATTTATCTCTTAACATGAAAAGTGGTCCAGTAGAGAAGAATTGAGTGTGTTTTCCCATCCTTCCAGCAAATACAAATAGGGACATAGGAGGGTGATTTTTGCACAGAGATGTGTATGAGGTGATGAGTCTTTTGCTTATCAGAGCCAGTAAGCTGCATCTACTGATTCTTTCTCCAGGGAATACAGCTGTCTCACTGCTCCAATCATGGCCTGATCACCAGTGGGAATCTTTGAAGCTAGAAAGGACTTCCCCTCAATAGCGACCTGCTGAACTCCATAAGGACATCTGAACTTCACCCAAGACAATGAGGACATCAGTCTGAGCCCATGGTCCCAAGAACCCCAGGCAAGCTCATCTGCTTGTAGTCATCTTACCCTAAAGTGCTTTTGATATCCCATTTTTTTAGTGATATCAATGAAATGTCAATAGTGAGACCCCAGAAGCTAACATAGGAATGAGTAGGTTACACCCACCACCAGCCAGGTGCACTGCCAGGATGGCTTTATTTTGTGTTTCCTCCATGGGATCCTGGTTCTACATTTTTTCCCCGCCTGAGTTAGTTTGGGCTCAGTTCATGCTCCCTCCTTTAACTTTTCCATATGATGGGGAAAACAACCCTTCTCCCACATAGCATCATGATGCAATTTCCTATGATGACATAACTGAAATCCGCTGTACAGAACCCACTGCAGATGACCACAGAATCCCTGCTAATGATGTTGTGGTCACTGCATCTTTCTTTTCACAGGAACAGAAAAGAGGAAAAGCTAGTAGACACTACTTTCACATCATATTGTCAACAGAGAAGATTTTAGAAAATTTCATGAATATCTGGGTAAAAATCTAAACTTTGAATATCTAAACTATTATTCAATTATATCAAATCCTTGTGGCAGGGCTAGTGTTTGGCATAAGTACTAAGTACCTGCCTCACAAGCACAAGGTCCTAAGTTTGATCTCTGGTACAAAAAAAAAAAATTCTCCTGGCTTCTCTGCATTAGAAAATTCCAATTTGTTTTGTCATGGTGAAGATCTAAGCATCATTAATTCTTTAAATTCTCTACAAGCAGAGCTCACATATGGGGCTTTTCAAGGAACAATTGTGGAAAGCACGTTCTAAGTATCCACATGATCCATCTATCTACAGACTATTTTAAAATAAAAAAAAAGTAAAAGGAAACACAGGGAGAAAGGTTGGATATTACAGATACATTTTTTGAAAGTTTATGAAAAACTCATTAGCGCTAATTCAATGAAATCGTTTTCCTCTTTAAGGCTCAGATATAGAAAGTACTGTTTCCTAGTGTTTTGTCCCTCCTGGCCTTGGCTCCTTCAGGGCTTGCTGAGTATTCCATAGCAATGTCCACGGTGTATGGCTCTGACCAGAGTCTGTATTCTGTGCAACAGGTTGGTAAGTATTTTTGTTGAATTTCACTGGCCTCTACTTTTTTTTCTCTCTCTAAAATGTATTGTGAGGGGGTAAAATTGTTGCTTCCTCCAATTGTTCACCTAAATTCTCATGACAGAAAAATAGTTATTGAAACAACCTCAGAATACGACCAGCACTTTTCCTTGGCTCCGTTACTGGGGACGTGGGATTCTCAGATTTATTTATTTATGGACTTTGAATTACACTACAAGATGAATTGAATACTCAGTATCCAATTTTTCTCTATTTGCAAATTTATGTTCAGTGAAAAGTTTAAACTGATTTATGCTCACAGCAGCATTTAAGCTGAGGGCCTCATCCCCCCCAGAATGTTCATGTATAAATGTATTAAAGCAAGTCCCCACCCCAATACCCGCAATACTATTTATTATATAAAAAGAAAGCGCTTGTCTACTGCACAGTTCCCGTTGCCATTGACTTCATATTTCACCACTTACCAAATGCATAGGAGGAGGACAAGAATGACAGAGATGAAGTTGAAATTCATCTATTTTTTTTCCTTTTGCCTTCTATGCATAAGCACAAACAGAGAAATTTATAAAGAGACATAGGAACCTGTAAGAGAACAAGGAAAGAAGAAAAAAGAAAAGAAGTGAGAGTTTGGGGAAGAGACCAAGGGGCAGCAACTGCAAGCGAGGGGACCAGGGAGGGGAGCTGCAGTGCAGCCATGATGAATAACTGAAGCGAATGTGTCAGGAGGGTGGTATGTAAATTACCAAGACAGCCAAGCCATGCGCTGATGATTGCAGAGAATGTGAGCAGCGCTGTGGTCCCCAGACACCGGTGAGCCTTGTTATTTTTCTTCCCTCCAACCACCCTTGGGGTGGATTCTTCCTGACCCTAGTCCTTGGGAAAAAAATGAAAAAAAAAAAAAAAAAATCATCAAGAAATAAGTTCTCCCTCACCAGTGCGCACACCCTAGCTTCCCCATCCAAGAAGGAAAAAATACAAAGGAGAAGGAGGGGTGTAACACGCGTCTCCACAGGCCGTCCCCTCCCTCAGTGCCGCCCGACATCTTTGCACTGCCTTTTGCTTCGACCAGTGAAGCATTTGACTTTATCAAGCTCCTTGATTGTGCCTGAGTTTCAAGGACAGCACTGGAAAGCGAGAGGCCGGCAAGGGAGAGGGCAGCTCTGAGCTCCTCGGGTGACCAGCAGGATGGGTCTGTGTGTGGGTGTCTTCCTCCATTTGTGTCCCCCTTAGAAATGCACATGTTTAAATATGCTAATCGCATGCCATCTGCGTTCTCATTGAGAGACAAGAGAACCAGCCGATCTCTGGGATCTTGCTGATTGTGAGTGAGCGTTTAGCAGCTCAGAACTGGAGGAGGCCAGGACAGATTTGCCATCTGCAGCTTCCCTCAGAACTCACAGCATTCACAGAATGATCAAGACCACCCCAGTAAGTGCTCATCCTGTTTGGTTTCCATTCATTTGTCGGAATATAAAACATCTGTTGGCCATTGATTATACCACAGGTCCTCCAGAAGGTTTGGGGTCCATAAAGATTAATGGAAGATGGTTCTGACTCCTGAAGAACGATTACAGTGACAGGGAAGAGGTAAAGGCAGAACAGCCTAGTTCTGGTCTTAACCCAGGGAAAATGGTGATTGGAGGGAGCAGAAGTCCTCCTCGGAAGAGGAGTGCTCCTGTCTCCCTTTGGGGTCAGCTTCCGGTCTTTGGGGAGGCCCAGCCACATGGGATATCCCAGGCTCCATTCATGAGCCAACCAGAATGGCTTGCATGGCACAGTTGTGAACTGGCTGGTCTTAAGAATGTAACTTTGCTTTCTGCCTATTTTACAAAGTGATGCAATATGAAGAAATTAACAGTTGTTTTTCTTGTTCCTCAACCTATCTTCTCTGACCAAGTACAATCTACAAGTTGGGCACACTGCTCTCAATGGAACACATGCTCAGTGGTGCCAGTCACCCAAAAGCTCACCTTCCAGTACAAGACAGGGAGCCCAATCAAGTAAGCACACAAATTCCCAAGAGCACCTATGGCTGAGAGCCAGAGCTTTGGTGTAGTTTGCTCAGCCACTTTCCTGAGACCTTCTCTAGTCCTGTTCTTAAGCAGCTTTGAAGGAACCTCTGTCCAGAGGAGTTGTCCTGTACATGATGTCCACTTTGTAAAAGCAAGAAAGGCAGTCGGCCCCTTGCCTCCAGGGCAAAGAGCCTGTGGTAAGCGGGGTCATGCTTAGCTGCAGGACTGTCATCATAGTATTGTCCCCTAGTTGTTGCAAGCTGATCAGGCCTGCAGTCTCCCAAACAAGTGGACAGTGAAGGCTTAAATAAATGAGACAATAAAATGATTTAAAGATTCAAAACTTCTCCCAGAATTTGCAGTTGAACCAGGTGTGATGGTCCAGGCCTGTAATCCCAGTCCTTGGGAGGCTGAGGCAGAATAGTCAGGAACTCGAGGCCAGCTTGGGCTGTATAGTAAGTTCAAGGCCAGTCTGTCTTAGTTACTTTTCTCTCGTTGCTGGAACAAATACCCAACACCCAAAATGAAGGAAAGAGACGTTTATTTAGGTCATAGTTCCTGGAGGTCTCAGTCTATATTCAGCTGGCTCCAAGGCTGAGTGGAACAAAGCAGAGAGCATCCAGTTCATGGCGGCAGAACAGCAACAATCGCAACAGAGGCAACCAACCAACCAGGGTAGCAGAGCAACATCGCTAGTCTGTCTCTCTGTTTCTCTTTTTAAATTACATCAGGATCTCTGCCTTAACCTATCTGCCTTAGGCTATACCCATAATCCCAGAAGTATTTAAAACACATAATCCCAGGGATCATGGATCAAGTCGTAAACTCTAGATTGGAAATAAATCACATAATCCCAGTGGATCATGGATAAAGTCTTAGTCCATAGAATCCCCCACCCCATAACTGCATAAGTCTTTGGGGGGACAACTAGACATAAACCATAACACAGTCTAACTATATAACAAGATTCTATCCATTGAGAGAGAGAGAGAGAGAGAGAGAAAGAGAGAGAGAGAATTCACAATTCTCTGGATTAAGACAAAGATTTTTCTAGGCAGCCTTATTTATTGTGTTATCAAACAAGGAGAGGGATATTGAAGAAAATGCAGGGCTTGGAATGTAGAAAATGTAGGACTTGGGAATCCCTCTAAGGTCCTAAGTAAGACATTATGTTAATTTAGGAGAGTTCTGTTTTCTCCAGGAAGGCCTTCACTGCTGGAGTGAGAAGACTGCAGCGACAGTCTTTGTTTAGTTAATTATGGCTGGAGCCAAACATCCTCAGCTGTAGCTTTATCTTGTCTTTTGAGGCTTCCAAACTTCACAAGACAATATGGGCCTCAGTGGGGACCTATGACTCATACACATTCACTTACTGTGGGTCCACTGCCCTGGGCCTTGGGCAAACTCGCAAGAAAACATGAAAAGCCAATTGGTTAATATGAAATCCTCCTCACACCTGCTTCATGGTGGTCTCTTTGAGGGGACTCAAAAGGATGCCAGCTGGGTGGAGCAATCAGAGCAGAAGAAGAGGAAAAGCAGAAGAGGCTCAGGGCTAAAATTCAGGGTGGAGTCAGATCGTGCCAGGCCTCTGGCCTTACTCAAAGGAGGCTTCAAGTCTCACTGAAGTAAGCTACAGGGAAGTTTCTGGTGGTAGAGCTCTGTGATCAGATTTATGTAGGTCAGAGATTGTGTGGTGGGTAAGAACACAGTGACTGAGAAAATCCACTCAGAAGACCAGGACCATGGTCACTGGGTTTGCAAGGATGCAGGTTGCCCAGTCAACATGAAGTTGGCACGCTGGAGGTGAGCACACAGATTCATAATAGCTTTGATATGATAAGTCCACCTAAGTTGATTAAGTTGGGGGTGGAGGGGAGAAAGCTGTTTCAAGAAGGAGCCCTTAGCCGGGCATGGTGGCGCACGCCTGTAATCCCAGCACTTGGGAGGCTGAGGCAGGAGGATTGGTGAGAGTTCGAGACCAGCCTGGCCTACAAAAGTGAGCTCAAGGCCAGCCTCAACTGCATAGCAAGACCCTGTCTCAAAAAGACAAAAAAAAAAAAAAAAAGAAGGAGCCCTTGATCTTCATCTGCCCTCCGGGTGAAGGTTCATGGATGCCTGCTGGACTCTGTTATACTCCAGATTGATCTTTGATGGATCCCTCTATATTGAGAAAACATTGTGATGTTTGATCATTGCGGCACATTGACACCTACATCTGCATTGCCTGAGTGTGAGATTATTGCTGTCACATCCACTTGCTTCAGTCACTTGGTTCTTGAAGACCATCTAGTCAGCTACTGAGGGGAACGTGTGTCATTTCCCAAAGCACCAATGGAAAATCCAGCCCCTCGTGGGATGCATAGGAGAAGCCCATGGACCAATTTTGTACACGGATTGTGCTTTGTATTTGGGGATAGAAGACCCCACTGGTGCCACCAAGGCCCACAGCCTGCTAGCTCACAAAAAGTGTAATACTGGAATTACTTGCAGATCAAGGTGTGTCTTATATACACCACACTTCTGCCCCAACCCAAACTCCCACTGGAGTTCTGCATGGAGATAAAGGTCCTTATGCTTTTAAAGTTGAGAGTTCAGTCCATATCATCAGTATTTTCCAGATGTAGACCTGACAATCCTTAGGCCTAAAGGGGAAGAGAAAAAAAACAGTATGACCACATAGCCCAGCTCACACAGCTGTCCCATAGACAGTCTTGGGAAGTAAGGATACAATGTCAGTATCAAGGAGGCCATCCAGAAGTTCTAAAAGATGAGACTTCTCTGAGTCTTTTTTTTTTTTTTTTTTTTTTTGTCTTTTTGAGACAGGGTCTCGCTATGCAGTTGAGGCTGGCCTTGAGCTCACTTTTGTAGCCCAGGCTGGTCTCGAACTCGCACTAATCCTCCTGCCTCAGCCTCCCGAGTGCTGGGATTACAGGCGTGAGCCACCATGCCCGGCTTTCTCTGAGTCTTTTGTTTTTAGTCTTTTATTTGTATATGTGTTTGGTACCAGGTCTTGCTACACACCTAGTGATCCTCCTGTCTCAGTCTCCCCAGCCCTAGCACTACAGGCTTGCACCACCACATCCAGTTTCAGTGACTGTCTCGGCTAAGTACTGGCATGGTATACAGTACTAGAGGTTGAACCTAGGTCCTTGTGCTTGCCAGGCAGATTCCTAGACCATCAAGCTATCTCCCTAGCCATGTGAGCCTTTTGTTTTAAAACCTCCCTTGTAAAGAGGCCCAAACATAAGATTCTAGAACGACAAGAACCTGCTCCACCCTCTCCTCTCCCCCTGCCCCCTGTCTCTCCCAGCCGGCACAATGTGTACCTCCTGGGGTGATAAGGATTTCGCCCAGCCACAAATGCAGCACATCATGCATGATGCTTTAACAAAGTCTAAATTAGTACAATTCTGCCTGTCTCTTTACGAAAATAAACTTTTTCAACATGTAATCCAAGAAGTAATGCTGAACATATTTGGGCTTTTCCAATCTGGTTCCATTTCCTTCCAACTGCCCCATGACACTTGATGAGTTTTTCTATGGCATTTTGTGCCAATGTTGAGACTAGAGTCAGCCAGATAGCTCAGGAGACTAGAGCACCTTCCCAGGGAAAGCACAGGGCCTGGGATTGGATCCCCGAGTGTTATGCTGGCCTGGCCCCAGGGGCACACTTAGACAGTGATTGAGACTGGACAGGGTGGCACATGCCTATGACTGTAGCACTTGAGTGGCTGAAAACAGGAGTATCACTACAAGGCTAATCTGTGTAGTGAGACCCTATAGACTCTCTACTAAATACATTTAAAAAAAAAAGTTGAGACTAAAATGTTCCAACCAGAAATGTTTATTTAAAAATAATTTGTTCCCTTATCTTGTTTTTCATGACAATATTAGCTTTAAACCCTCATTTGTACCCAGATCCCAGTCATTCCTGAGGATTGGGTATATGAACAGAATCAATACTTTTCTATTGTTGAAATAGGTTAGTTTTCCTGACTGTCATTATGACTCTTGTGCACCAGTCCCACACTTATAAGCTCAATATTTGATCTTCTCTAAAGAATGGACACCTGGGGAAGGGGACAGAAATCATACCTAATTTTTGTTTGATTCCCCAGTAACTCACCTAGTATCTGAATTGCAGACATATTCGAAGATTGCTCTTTGAATTACAGTAGCAAAACAATACTAACAAACCACTAATACTAGATTGCTTCTTAAGCAGACTGTGCTCTGCAGTACTATATCATTGCTATAAACATCCCTCCTTGGCTCTGTGCCAAGCCCGAAGGCCATGTGGCCATTGCCTTCCCAAACCTCTGGGGCCCTTCCCAAGCAGCTTCTGCTGTCAACACCAACCTCAGTGGCAGATTCTGAAACTGAGGTTAAATTATTGACCCAAGTTTGTACGGAGAGTCAGGGACACAGGCAAGCTTCCAAGGCAAATACCTTTGCTTTTAAAGGCTGGGACCCTCACCCTAGTGTCACATCTGACCCTTCTGCTATCTCTTAGTAACACGATTTATTCATTAGAATCAAATAATAATTCCCCATTTGTTATTATTAGCTATAAGTAAAGCCTAAAATTGTCAGAGGTTCTCAAACCTCTGACAAGCATATGTAAGCTTCCCAGTCATGGGTGGGTCCCTCTGGAGACGTTTGATGATGAAGCCCAAGAGGCAAAAGAAGGAATTCAAAGGATACCTTCAGTAAAGAGAAAACTTAGGTGACACAGCTACAAGTGAACACTACAGCTGTTTAGGGAACTGGGGCCACACCTCCAGGGGAATTATGGGGCAGGACAGCTTATGACCCACAATGCACTGAAGGACAGAGAGGTGAGAGGGCTTCAAATAGCCAGATTTTCTACTATGAAAAAGAGTTAAACAGAAAACACAACTCCAACATTTTAATATTTGGGGAGATTTTCTCAAGGGAAATAATCTAAAAGCAAATAAGTTATATACACAGAGATTTCCATTGAAGTGTTATTTGTAATAAAACAGGGGAAAAGGCAAACTTTAACAATCAATCACCCAGGAAAGAATAATTAAATTCTAGTAGAGTACAAGGATATTATTTAAAGTTTGCTACTGCATGGAAAATGCTTATGTCATTAATGGAAAATGAGCAGAGCAGAGTGACCCCGCCATCTTTGAAAGTAAAGTTACAGAAAAAGCAAGGTTTAAGAACGCATGCTCCCCACACCTGGGTTCCCTACAATCCCTGGGATGAGTTTGCCTGTCCTGGCTCTCTGCTGTTTTCTGAAACAACTGGGCTGGGCTCAATGGCCAAGAACCCACAGCATGGGCGAGACTTTCAATCACCATTCTTGGGTGAATGAATGAACCAATGGAGTTAGCTGCTTTCTTCCTTTTAAATTGTGGTATTCTTAACATACTGTCTGGTACATCGATCTGGAATCCAGCAGCTCTCCAATTTCCTGGTAAACATTTTCTGAGTCTGCTAGTAGAGCACGTACTTTGCCTTCCAAGACGACAGCATGGCCTACCCAGCTGGAAAACAATTCATTTTCAAGTAAATTAATCTATGGTCTTAAAGATTGCTACCCAAATATTGTATAGAAATAGTGCATCCCCTACCCATAGAGTCACGTAAGAACTGCAGATGGTTGCTTTAATGTCTTTTGCACTAAAGGTCTACATCTCGGTTCCTGTGGAATCTGAAATAAAGAATCAAGGATGCAGAGGGCACCGTTCTAGTATCCCATCCATCCTTTCATTTTCAAGGTGAGTAAGCAGACTGCAGAGGTTAAGTGATATGCCTGAAGAATCCATGGAACCATTCAAACCTTCATTTTGTGAGGAGTACAGTGCCTTGCTCCATTTTTCTGAAAAACATTGAATAAGGCACACTCGCCAGATGTCAGAAGAATGGAAGTAGACCCCGAATTATGCACAGATAATGCCAGAGACCCACCAGGACATTATGATGAGCTGTGGTGAGAAAGGGGAGGGAGGGTAAAGAATCCACTGACGGAAAACATTGGGGGCCAGGTCATTGAGAAAGATGCCCCCACCACCCTTCAGGCGCTGGGCATGGGAACACTGGGCACTGCAGTCTTGCTGGGAAAGTCGAGCCAAGTCCACATGACTCCTCCCTCGGGGAGCTCATGCAGGGGCCAGGAATTGGGTCAGTTTAACTTGGGCTGTGCTACATGGTTTGAACAGATGTACAATATCTATAGCCCCTAGGCTCAGAGGGAGAGGACCCAGCAGGACCCTCAGGTGTCCAGGATTGGGAAGAAAATTAAGGAATGTAAAAGGAGTTACAGGTCCTGGTATCCAATTCCCACCCTTCCTGAGCACCCTCCAGCCACTGCAGAGGGGGCCACTGTGGAGCTCAAGGCTGTGGTAACAGGTCTTGGGCTCATCATCCACTGATTCTGGGCTTCTGACTATGTTAGCCATTTTACTACAGCTATTTTCACTTAAAAAATAAAATAAAATACAGCACATAGTACCTTTTAATTTTGACATGTCCTAGGTGGATGTTTATATGTGTATGTCAACATGTAGATTGTAAAATTTTAAAAAATAACATAAAAAAGATGGATATGAAAATAAATTTGTTAGGGCCCAAACATGCACTGCAGTTGCACAGCATATAAAATATTAACCTTCTCACTGGCTTTTATTTTAATAAGAATCTGTTGGACTACATAATGGGAACCAAGTACAGTAATGTACTTTCCAACAGTGCTATGGGCTTCCCCCTGGGACTATCAGGGGGGACGTGGTAAGTGACACTTGTACAGGCTTAAATTTGAAATTGCATTTAATTTGTATGTCCTATTAGTTAGTTGAAAACATGTACCTCTAAGGCAAACGCAGACGGAAATGGGCATCGAGCTAAAAATATTTGAGAGGAAATAATTTGCCTTAATGGTACCCTCACCTAGATGGCGAAAGTAATGAAGGATCTCAGGGGAGGCCTTTCTTTGGCTTAATTTGTTTTCACGCCGCTACCAAGTTGTCAACCTAAGAACTGTTCTGAGAAGTACTCACGAACTTTTCCTGGTTTCAGCTTTAGGTGAGCCTTCCCATCTCCGTCTCTGCAAACTTCCTCCCTGGTATTTATTCCTCACTCTGCAGCCGTGGCGCAGGAGGTGAGGTTCTGGAAACAGACCTGGCATCAGAACCAGAAGGCCCAGGACTCCAGCCAAGCTGGTCTCCCACCCAGGGTCTTTCTTTGTCCCTGCCCTCGGCCACCCAGGTGGGTGGAAACGAAAGCCAGGGTCCCAATGCTTGAGAGTGGTAACAGACAGTTAAAAATGGCAGAGATGGTGGCGTCGAGGCTGGGTGACAGAAATGCCCTTTCAAAGTAGTGGAGGTCAAAGCCAGAAAAGTGATTCGGTGGTGATGTGCCAAGTGAGACCCAGAAAGTGAGCCCATGGGCCCAGCGGAAGGAAATGGCATGAAGACAAAGGCGGGGCTCCATCCTCCCACAAGCAGGGGCAGCAGAGGTGTTCCTGTGAGTGTCACCCATGAGAACTCAGGGAGATCACCCGAATTCAAGGCACAGAGTGGTTTAGAAAATGTACCCGTATAGCAATTGACCAGCTGAGCATTTGGGATCTTCCACTCTGCCTACCTGAAAACCCAGCCCATCTAGGGGCCACTCCCCTGAGCGTGCATGGACACATCAGCTACCTCATGATCACTGGCACTTTGGCCCCCCACCCCCTCACACTGGCTCACTATCTACATGTACATCCTGGCCAGCCCCAAGGAGACAGTCGCTTGCTGAGGATGGAGAGCTCATCATGCAGGGGCTATCAAGGGCCCCTTGAGGGCCCACCACATGCCAGGCTGGAGCACCAAGCACAGAGCCTCATGTTTCTAGCAAAGGGTGGCAGGGCCACAGTCGTAGCCATGGCCATGAAGCCACTTCAGCAGGAGTCCACCAATGCACTGAGCAAAGGTTGCAATCCACAAAACAGGAGGCAGAAGGGGAGGAAAGCCAGGCTCCGATGACGGAAGGCCTGTCAGAGGCCCCCACATGGAGGGGTGGCTGCCGCTGGTGGGACCCACCCTTGACTGTACAGAGCACAAGCTCCTCCAGCTGCAGGCCCAGTCCGCGTTCTTAGTGCTCCCTTCCTTGTGGAGATGACGTGGCCCTTCTTGCCTCCTGCTTCCAGAGCTGACCCTCATTTCTCGCCTCCCAAACCACACCTAGGATATGAAAGGTTCTACACTTCCTCTAAGTATAATTTCCACAATGCTCACTTTGCAGGGCCCTCCATGCATGGAACTTTGTGACTTACTATCAGCAGGGGTCCACAGATAAATTTAGCTCTGGTCCAAAGATTGGGTTCTCATGTGGCCTTACTGGTGCCCCTTTTGCTACCTGTTCATAATAGGGGAAACCCATGGGAGTCCTGGAGAGGGCCTAGAGATCTGGAGGATTGCATGACTGTTCTTCAACAGGTTTATAAATACCCGACCAATGGGACAGCCCTACAGTGACCTCCTGGGCCAAGGTAGACCTTCTCTGTGTTAGAGCTGAGCTGGGAAATGGTGTCGTTCTCAGAACCAACCCAGGTCTCCTTGGCTGCTTCTCTTCAGGCCCCTCTGCATCCCTTTCATTCCCTGATTTCTGCTCCACTCCTTCGTTATGAGTGACTTCAAGAGCCAGAGCCCTGCGTGTGACTTTCCTGATGCTGCAGGGGTGGGCGCAGAGGCCCCCGTGCTGACCACAGGCAGAGAGACAGCTTCAGCATCCTGGGACTGCAGCCTGCCTGAATGGAAGGACACTGAAGCTTGTGCTCCCTCCTAGGTCCAGGTGACCAAGGCCACCCTGGTGTCCACTGTGGGAGCAGCGTCACAACTGCTTCTCCACATCAATGGGGAGTTGGCAGAGAATGGCCGCTACAACTTTGACAGAGAGGAAGGGCAAGGGGAGCCCAGGAGAGACAGTATGTGGACGGGAAGACAGCCCCACCCCATCTCCTACTTTCTAACAGCTATACCACATGGCGATTCCTTTCCAGAAGGTGTCAGTTTCTTCATGTATGAAGGAGGGTGATATTACCCTCCTTTAGAGTCTCAGTACAAACTAAATAAGAAAACCCAGGCTCGGCTTTATCACATTACCCAGCTCGTAGTAAGTAACACTAAATAGCCTCTATTATCAAAAATTATAGTAGTGCAAAAAATTCAGAAACATGCCATGAATTTTGCTAAGGTAACACTAGCCATTACAAGAGACTTAGATCCTGGTGCTCCTTAGTTTAAAGCAAAATGAATTCTGCTTCCTTCACATAAAGGCCAGCCAGCACTGGAGCCGTGGTCAGGGCTGGAAGCTCTCTCTGTAGTCATTCAGGGACCCGGGGCCTAACCCAAGGCATCCAAAGTCACTCTGGGGCAAGCCTCGTAGGAGAATCCTTTAAGGATCAGTGTCAGAAGCAGTGCCATGCATTCTTGGCTCCCACGGGATTAGCCAAAGCCCAGCCATATGGTCACCCTTAACCATGGTGCTACTTGTGGGGGGGGGGGTTGCAAATACCCAGAAAATCTCTAGCATATAGAATCAGCTCACTATTCTTAAAAGTCAGAATTTGAACTTAAAATCCAGATCATACATTAGGAGCTCATCCATAAAGCTGGCCTTGGTGTGCCACACCCCGGCTGTCTGGGTGGAAAATGGGAGTTTGTGGGAATGACGGGCAGAAATCAGGGAGGAAACTAGGGGACGACCATGAGGGGTCCTTTCTAGTGCCTATGCCACACTGTGGCTCTTCCTCTGAGACAAGAGGGTTTTGTCAAAGTCAAGAAGTTGTAGGAACAGTGTTTGCTAGCAGCAGTTACTGATTGAGAGACCTTAAACAAATTACTTAAGTTGTATTTGAATTGCCTTTTTTTCTCACGTAAGATGACTGTAAGAATGTAGGAGCTGGTGGGTATTGGGCATCTAGAAATGGAATCACTTATTTATGCAATGGGAAATCCAAAAGAAACATGCTCTGCTTGCACCCTTTCAGAGAGAGATAGAGTGGAACTTGCTGGGACCTTGGCTGGCTGAGCCAGGACTCCTCGTGCCCTCTCCACAGGAAGCAGGACTAGGTTACATCTGCTCCTGACTCGTGCTTCTGCCCATCGGAACTGAAGCTGCCTCCTTGTGTTCACTTGAGCTCCACTGATTCTGCATCAGAAAACACACACTGTGCACCTGACTCACCAGTACCCCACGCCGGTGGCTGGCACTGGCGTTTCCATGCCAAGTGGCTCCCAGCTGCCTTGGCTCCCCATGCCAACTTTGAAGGAAAATCCAAAACTGTTTCTGAAGCTCAGCATAAGTGGATTTGCACCACAGGCATTAATGAGGATGATAGGCTTGGCTTGTACTTTCATGCCCAGTGATAAAGCTTACAAAACAAACACATGACAGAGGGTCCCACCAAATGTGTGTGCGTCAAAATCACCTCTTCTCTGCTGCATCCCCTAAGCAGCTGTTCCTTGTCCCCTATCCTTCTCCTCCCTGGCATTCCTCAGCTCTGATGACTGCTGACTCTCTTTACATCTATCTTCCTCCTTGGGAATCTTGGTACTGGAGATGTGCTCTGTCTCTATCACCACACTGTCACCTGCACACCTTCTTAAGAAAGACCCCTTAGGAAACAATCAGCTCCCTGGAGCTTGTGACCCTCCAGGGATGTGGGCCAGTGCATCACAATACCAGTGCTACAGTGGATGTATACTAAGAAGCCACAACTTCATAGGCTTGATATTTGGACCTAGATAACATGTCTCTGTGTCTGGAAGATAGCAAATTAAATGTTCATTCTTTCCTGTAACAAAATTATTCAGCCCTTACTTTGGAAATCAGAAACGAAGAACTTCTTTGCTCTGTGTAGTCCACTACTGCAGAGCTGCTTCAACAAAATGCTATGTGTCCTCTTGAGACTCTTCCTACAGAAAAACCAGTCACTTTTTTCTTTGCAGCTAAATTTCAGCTATTGCTAAATTTGGCATTCAGTGGCATTTTTTTTAAAAAGCCAATCAATCAATCAATCAAAAAGAACATGTCTGTTCATGAGAATACTTAAAAATGCCTAAAATGCTCACCTTCGAGTTCTGGAAGCTCACAGTGTACATTTTTAGCTCCAAGTATTCCTGGTTGGAGGGTTGAACTTGCTCCCTGAAAAAGTTTGCCCACGTGGGAGAACTGTCATGGATTCCATTGCTTTCACTCTCTTAAGCAAGTGAATAACTTGACTGAAATGGATGGAAATATAGATTGAAATAGAAGGACTATGCATTTACTTCTTCATTTTACTAAAATTGATAAATTCTGTGATGTATTAGATACAGATAAACCAAAATTAACCACTGACAATGCTTATGTACAGAGAATTGCTGATGTTCAAAATCCAAAGCAGCCTTAAAACTTCCTCAGCAGTGTGGTGACAGTTACCTGGCTATCATGGAAGGAAGTCTTAAAAGGTGAAAGCCAAGATCCCTGAATTCTCATCTCATCTTAGCTGTTGGCAGACATAACCTTAGACTTTAATTCTTAGGATAGTTTACAAACTGGACATGGCCATGGGGAAAGAGGGACAAGGCAAGGGCAGAGGAAATTTGTTAAATGATTGTATAACTAAGATCTGCATCTCTGAAGCATGGCCCACAGCACCTGGAGCCATATGGTCCACTTTCAGGAGATCTGTGTGGTCAAAGTCAAGGCAGCAAGATGTCACTGGGCTTGGTCTCCGAGATGCCACTTGTCTGAGGATGCAAAACCCTGGTGGGTGGAGCCCCTGAGTGCTGGGCCTAATCAAGATGATGGTACCAAGCCATACCAACAGGCATTTTCCTGACTGCCAGCTTTTCGAATGTCCCTATTGAAAGCAACGATTATTAATGTTAACACATCTGGGTTTGGAAATGTAGTCTACACCAGGGCTTGCACTGTTGTTGCAGAAATTGCTGTAGTTCCTTAAAGCACCACACAGTTATATATATTACTGCTCTCCACTCTGACATGTGTCAGACCAAACTCAGCAGAGAGCCCCAGATGACCCCACATTTCAAGGCTCTGAATTCAAGCACATCAGATCCCAAGCATTGGGATGTGGACCTCTTCAGAGGTCATCATTTTGACAAACAAAGGTTTTGTGGTATTTTAGTGGATAAAACAGATAGTGTCAGAGAGTCCACTATTCTCATCCTGAGGATGGGCGCAGGCTTCAGGGAAAGGCACGGGACAGCGAGTAGAGTCACACGCTAAGCAGACTCCTCTCTCTCAGGGGGCTATTTGTACTTGAAGTTAGAACCTATACTGAAATCATGATCATTCAGGTCTTGCGGTCTGCATTTTAAAGTGCTTGATATTTTCATTAAATAATTCATTATATTTGTTGTCACAAATAAAATTAATCTTGTCCAGTTAAAGCTAGGACTTTGGAAATTAATTTAGCATTATGAGAATGACAGCTTCTAATATTTAAAATTTTTCTGATGACATCTGTAGTGATAATAATGAAGATGAAGATAATTTTTGGCACTACATAGACAAATGGTTTAGCATTTAGGAGACTGAATAGTTCAGGAAGTCAACAGTTTCCAGATAACAGTTATATGATGTGAAAATATCATATATGAGTCTGTCACTAATTATGTTTAAAGTTCAAGATGGACTAATAGATAGATATTAATATAACAGAGTATAAAAACTCATTGATATGATATCTGATTTCACATTACACCTAATTATATACTTCTCGAGATTTAAAGTAGTATCAAAGAAAAATGTTCAAAAGCAGCTGCAAAAGTTATTGCAATACCCCTCTCATTTCTAACTGCATATTGGAGGAGACAGAAATTTCTCCACACATTTTAACCAAAACACCTTATCAAAATATGTTATATCCAGATTGTTCTCCAGTTAGAAACTAAGGGAACTTCCAGAGAAGTGGAACGATATCACTCTTCCTCATGGAATAAAAATTAACAAAAATGTGAAAATTGATACAAAATTTCAAAACAAGTTGAAAGGAAATCAACATTGGTTGCAACATGCAGTATAACAACTTCGTGATTTTTTTGAAGGAAGCTATTTTGATGTTATTCCAGGCATCTTGCACTATCAAGAGATGAGTTTGTTGTACTTTTAAATGAAAAGATGATCTATTTGTTTTAATTTCATATGATAAAACATTGACAGATATAACTCACATCAGAAAAATTCTCTGGGTCCTCAATTATTTTTAACAACACAAATGGAGATTTCAAAACTTGGAAACCACTGTAGTGAACTAAGTCAGAGCAAATAAATTAAGCAGAAGTGTGCCAAGAGAAGATTGGAGAAATGGGTACATGCTTTAGTACAGTGATGAATGTGCTCACACCCCTCCCCCATGTCAAGGAATGACCAGCATCATCAGAATAAGGAGCACTGCTGCCTCCAATGGCCAGTGATGCTCTACAATGTACTTCTCAAGGTCATAGCCCAGCCATGCGAAGACCACACCTCCTAGGTTCTCTGCAGTGTACCCACCACCTTCTTTTTCTCTCAGCCCTTGGAGATCAGTACTAGGTACACAGAATGGAAGGCTGGGTCGAACTAACTGAGGACACTCACGCTGTGTCTGTGGGGGGCCAAAGCCCTGCAGATCATCTCAGTGAACCTACAAATGGCATTCCCAGTACACATTTCCTGTGGAGTGAGCCTCCTGCCCTGCCTCACCCTGCAGGAAAACATCAAGCACTGCCTTCAATGGGGTACTAAGATTGCTTCAAGATCCTATTTCAAATTATTTGGATAAACACTGTAGCAGTAACTGAATGTACTATGATAATGAGGACTTACCTGCAGAGGTCACTGGCCAGTACCCATGGGTTACAAGCCATCATCTCTCTGAGGCTTTTTACTATATGCTGTCTGGTCATTCTTTGAAAGATGCTGTTCATGTCTATAGATTTTTAAGGGCTTATGCACAAATACATTGTAAGCTGTGGCTCTGTTCCATGTGATCCAAACTTTTCTATAAGTTTACCTTATTTAAACTTCAGGGGAGGGGGAAGAAAACTTACAATACTATCACTTCTTGTGCTACTATGAGAACACTGGGATATTGAATGAAGTTTCCAAGTCTCAGCTCTGGAAAATATGAAATTTGTATGTGGAATCCAAATTGGTCAGCAGCAAATGCCCATAGGCTTTCTATTATGGTTATCTCAGTAACCTGACCACTGCTTGAACAAACCTAAAATTTCTTTGAAATTCTGTTAGGGTCAGTTTCCAAGTCAGCCATCGTTTGATGAGCATAGCTATCACTGATGGCTAGCTATAGAGCTCAGCTCCCATATTGGGACACTGCTCAGCTCAAGTTAGATAAATGCACCTGGAGCTAGCTCTGTCCTATAAGATTTTAACAATGACAGAAATGTTCAATGTCCGTGCTGCCCAGTGTCATAACCATGACCACAGTTACCTATGGATCACTTGATTGTGGGACCAAAAGAAGGAATCTTTATGTTTTTCACTGAATTTCAATCTATGTAAAATTTAAGTAGCCACCTCTAGCTAGTTTCTGTATACTGGGCAATGCAATATAAACTGTTGATAGCAACAATGACAAAAATGACCCATCTTGCCATTAATTTGGTGATCATCCTGAGTCTTCTTTTGTTTTGTTTTAAATTTTATTTTGTTCTGATAAGAAAATGAGACCTACGTCCTACCCAAGTTTCAATGGGAAAATATGGGATTTTTAATTCTAGACACAATGTTGCACCTAAAATTCTTCATCTTGCCTCACTAGAACTTTATTCTATTGAGAGCCAACTTCTTGTTGGCTTCTTCTACCTCAGTAGCCACCGTATTTTGCAATATTTTGATCCATCAATTTGACTATTTAGAAACCTCTTATGAATGGAATCACTCTGCACTTCCTCTTTAGTGGCTGCTTTTTTTCACTTAGTATAATGTCCCTAAGGTGCACACATGTCATCCCATATGGCAGGATTTTCCTCTGCTTCTAAAGTTGAGTGGTTTTTCACTGTATGTATATACTGCTACATTTTCTTTATCCGTGCACCACTGGTGAATATTGGGGCTGTTTTTATAGTGTGGGTATTGTGAACAGAAGGGCATCAGAGGTGAGAGTGCTAGGGCACCTCCAGGTCTGGTTTTGGTTGCTTAGAAAAGTGCCCAGATGCATGTGCTGTGGGAGCAAGCAGTGCACTGCCAGGACCTTGGCTCAGTGGTCACATATGAGGCCAGTGGAGTGCTGGGCCATAGTATTCAGGAAATGGAGACCTTAGCACCGTTACAGGGAACACCATCCATAATTACACCAGTTATGGCTGGAAAGTACAAAACAAGAGCAACCCTTCCGATCTGACCTAATCTGATTCCAAGTCCGAGTTCCAAACACGGTTCTTCCATAATCTTAACACACTGTGAGCTATTCCTGGGGTGCCAGGATCCCCAAACCTGTTTCCACTCAAGAAGAGGGACCTGCAATTCCAGCTCAGCATCCTAGACGCAGGAGGACACACCCCGTCCCCCAGACGGTAAGGGGCCTGGAGTCCCCCGGAGAGCACGCGAGGGTCAGGGCTTCGACACAATCACCTTTCCTCCTAACCTGCGGCACCCTTCCGTGTTAACATACTGTGAACGGAGCAGGAGTGACAGAACCAATCCATCACCACAGAGGAACACAGAAAGGAATAGAGAGGTTAACAGAAATTGATGACATCCCCGCTGGAATTTTACACTGATTCGGCCAGCCCCGCGATTGAAATAGACAAAGATTTATAGTCCGAACGAGGACGCCGGCTCCTCTTGATTGCCTTGATTTTTTTATGCGCTCCTGCATATTTATTCCCAAGCTCATCACAGGCTTGTAGCATTAGAATGCTGATTTGATTGTACATTCCAAGAAGAGCAGGCATTATGCAGGCATTTACATGATGGGAGCGAAATCACCAGAACACGCTCAGTATCGGCGGCCAAATGATCTTAATGTTCACCTGCAAACGGAGGACTGTTCGATGCTTTTTTTTTTTTTTTTTTTTTTTTTTTTTTTTTTAACTCAGATTTTTTGGTGTGCTTTCTTTAGTGTAAAAATAAAAAAGGGGGAATTATTCTCTATCCTGTGGATGAGAAATTATATTTTGTCGTGCCTCAGAGGGCGACAGCGGCAGTGGGCTTTTATGAATTCGTTTGATATCAGGCCTCTGCAACGCGAGATCTAACACAAATCCCCCCCCCATGACATTATTGCTGAAAGCTTTTATCAGTTCATTGTGACAGAAAATTGATTATTATCCTTGACATTTGATGGATAGCTTTCATAAAAGTACTTTTTTGTACATCGGATTTCATGTTGGCCTATAAAGCCCCTCCTCCCTTGAAAAAAAAAGAAAAAAAACTTTATCAAAATACAAAAAGAACTTCTCAGTTGTCTTGTAAACCTTCCTCCAGCCTCAGAAAAAAATGAAAAGTTGATGTGAAAATACAAATCCAAACTTGAACCTGCCGCTTCCCCTACCTCACATGTGGTATGAGAACAGCCAGGCTGTATCCGCGTGACAGGCTCAGGATTCAGGGCTTGACCAATCCCATTGTTTCATATTTTTTCAGGATCACATACATGAAAACACATAAGAGACCTTTTTCAATCCTATTTTGCTCTCAGGTGAGGCACAGCCAAAATGTGTTTGCTACGTCGGTGAGAGGCCAGGCCGACTCACCACAGCACGCCGCCCTCCACTTCCGCTTGGTGCAGCGCTTCCCTTCTCAGCTTATCCGCACGGTGATGGAGAGGGATGCAGCACAGTCTGGGGAGTTGGTCACTTGACACAGGTCAAACGCACGGCAGAAACAGAGCTTGAGTCACACCAATCTGACTTGAAATCCAGTGGATCCCTGCTTTGTGCCCACCAGCCTTGGGCTACTTCTGCAGACACAAGAATAGGCCCACCCCTGGGAACACATTTCTCAGCTCAGTAATTTCCTCAAAGAGACACACACATGCATGCACAAATGCGTGTCACCCATAGCAAGAGCCATCAAACGCTCAGAAATCGCAGAGCCCCAGGGAGCAGTCTCCCCTGCCTCTACATGCCCCCCCACCCCCCCGAACCCTGAAGTCCTCCTGCTTCTGCACCAGTCTTGCTGCTGGGCAGGGACCCTCTACAGCCTCGAGGGAATCAGAGCCACATTGACATCAGAGAAACGAAGATTGGGACAAGCCCTCAGGGCACAGAGATGGGACCGAAGCCCACTGTCCCCGTATCTCACAGAGGAGAAATGCCAGCCTCATTGCACAGACAGAGCTGCTATGTCTCAAGGATTTTCAACAAGGAGCTCAGAATCTGTGAGGGAAGGAACCAAGAAGAATCAAACTTGCATTTCCAGGATCTCTTTCCTGATTCCTTGCACCAGAGAAACACGCTTAGGGCTCACTCCCTTTCTGGGAGACTATTGGCTGTGCTAGGGCTCCGGACCCCCACAGCACTGTTCCAGAAAGCGGGATGCCATGGTGGCGTAAATGACCAGCTTCCTGGAGGGCTGCTCCAGCAGAGCCTTTGCCTGCACCTTCCCCACTAAGGCAAAAACCAGTATGGCCACAGGAAAATCAGAATGTCACCAGTTTTCTTTGCTCTCCTCCTGACCTCACTTTCTGCCTGGCAGAGAAGGCCCTTGTTCCTGCAGTCCCTCGGGGGCGTTCTAATGAGAGCTGGTAGCGTGCTAGAATTAATGGGAACAGTAGCTGTCTCAAAAAAGAGGAGACTTAAAATAGTCCATTAAGTGTAGGAGGGAGAAAACCTTATTTGATGAATCAAATGGTCTTCATTAAAAGTGAACTTTTCCTGGGAACTAAAGGCATCACTTAAAAATACAAGTTTTTCCTTATTAATGGGAAGAAATTAGTATGTAATCATTATAGAAATTTTTGAACGTTAGGAACTGCACTCTATAAATAAAAATTTACTTGTAACTTATGACCCTTATGACAATTGTTCTGCCCCTAAGTATCTATGTGTGTGACTGTGAGTTCCCAAATTAGAATCATTTAGCATGTATTGTCTTTTTATGCAGTGCTTTTTAAAATTACCTAACATTACATTCAGGGTCTAGACATTAAAGACTCCTTGAAAACTTGGCTTTCAATGGCCAGGTAAAGCTAATCATTTGTCCACAGTGTGCAATGCATTCTTATTAAAGTTACCCAACTATTACTAAACAAGTGATGTCTAGTTTTCCTGGTTTCGACTAATCCTGTGGAACATGCGTGGCTTTCCCAGCCTGCGTGAAGTTCCCTGTGAGGGGATCTTTATTATTTTACGTTGCAGAGGAAGAACTAAAAAGTCAAAGATGTATTTTTTCCCCCAAAAGCCATAGAGAATGCGGTAAGGAGAGAGACAGACTTCAAATCGGACACTCTTCCCTTCTAGGCCGGTGGTATTCCAGGGCAGATGCAGAGTGAGCAGGGATGAGTGGAAGAGCTCTGACCAGTGCAGAATGCTGACCTCTGGAATCAGAAGTGGAAGAAAACCGTGCATTTACGTCTTTCCCTTAGCGACCCTGTGCTCACGAATACAGGCTTCGCATTGGGCCCAGTTCACTGCCTATAAACATGGATGTTCTACTGTTCTGCATTGTTAAAAGGATTAAATAAAATGAGAGCTATTTTAATTAATGTACCTTGGAGAGGGAACTGTGGGGTAGGTTTCCAATAGATGACGGCTCTTATCAATGCTGCTACTGACACTGTTTATGACAGGCAATAGCAGGCTCTGGGGCACTTTCTCCTGTATACCAAATATGCAGAAACTGGAATTCTATCATCCAGTTTTAAACATTCAGAGCTTTGAGGGAATAAAGACGCAATGACTTCCAGAACACATGAGCTCCCAGCAGCCCACAGACCTCCACCTTGGCTGGCCACAGGAGAAGAGCAAGCTCAGTGGTGGGCGTGGAGCACCAGCCTGTGCAGCAGCAAGAAGCCAGGTCAGCAAGAAGTCGAAGCTAAGACTGCAGAAGTGGCTGGGTCGGAGCTCTCGAGAGAGGGAGGGTGTCCCTATCCCCAGCTCCACCATAAACACATGCACTCTGCTACTTGGCAAGCTTGGCAGTGTCATTCTTCTGAAGGTGAGAAAACTTTGACCTGTATACCCTGTATCCAGATCCCCAGCATCTAGAGCACTCAGCCTCACTGAGGACTCCCGCTGAGCTTTGAAATGTGTTGTTGAGTTCAGACAGCTATGTATAGCAGAGAAAATCACACCTGGACTTCTACAATGACCAGGACAAAAATAAACATGAACTATCTCATCGATGTATCTTATATTGATTACATATGATAACGACAATACAGTGTCTCCAATCAAAGCATTACTGAGATTTCCTTTAGGTATTTCCTCTTAACATTTTAGAGGGCTACTACACAACCCTAAAATGATGTGAGTGACCCCAGTGTCTCCATAGGTCTGCAAGGCTCAAGAGGGAAAGCCACGGTGTAGGCCAATGACCAGCCCACCCCCACACTGCCGCCATGTTGGGCTCAGATGCTTGAGACTCCCATGTGGTGGATGGAGAAAAGATCTTCAGAATCAGTCCCGGCCACCTCTTCTGCTCTCGCCCAACCACACTCAGGTGCAAAATTCTGCTGCTTTTTCTTCTTTAGCAGAAAAAAAGAGATACATTTCCCACCAAAGAACCTCTCAGAACAGCAGCAGCACTTGTCCAAAGCTGGGTTTTAGGTACGCAGAAAAACATCTCTCCATTATGTGGTGTAGAGGAAAAAGTGAGTTTAAGCACATGTTTAGAGGTCCATTTGTGTTATGACCTGGCTCTACTGTTCTAGTAGGGTTCCCTTGAATCCGTAAAGCAACAAATCATATGGACAGCAATCTCCAAAAATAACAAAATAACAATAAATTTGTGTTCTGACATGTATTTTAATTACAATTATCACATTTGACAATGTCTTCTCAAAAATACTCTTAGTGGTATAAATAGAAACCAGAAATTCTCTAATTTTTTAAATGATTGCTTTCATTATCCTAAGGGTTATGTTTCCAAAAATTAATGAGAGTAGAGAAGAATTCTTAAAGAACCAGATTCTGCAAACATTTGTGTTCCTTGAAAATCTCAAGGGGATAATTCCAGAGCTGAATTGCTAAAGTAAGTACTATTGATGTGATGACTGTTAAAAAAAATTCCTGATTTTGCAAAATTCAAAACAAGCCAAACCCCCCAAAATGCAAATGGTAGGGTGGCAACATTTAAGTAGTCTATGTTTAAATTACTTAAAAATTTATTTTACTCATAATATTGAAGTGCTCTATTTATCAGGTATTTTAAATAACTATGTGTAAATACATTAATGAAATAAATATAGACACTCAATGATTTCATCTGCCTTCCTAAGTTTGCATTTTCAAGTTGACTGAAACATTTGGGAAAGGTTCGTGGTAGAGTCTCAATTTTGAAGATGATTTGCAGATAGATTTCCCTTTCCTTTCAAGAGTCGACCTCTTTCCTTAAAGGGCTTCTTGTGATGAGGCCAGGCCCACCCACCCTGGGTGAACCCTCTGTTCTCCTCAACACCTACTAACTTCAATGTTCATTACATCTAAAAAATATCTTCACAGAAGCATCTGAACTGGACTTGGCCAAATGAATGGGCACCTTCCTTGGGCCAGGTTGGAGATGACATTAACCACTGTACCAGGCCCAGGAGCTCAGTAATTTTGGATAGGGCTGAGGCCACTGCCCATGTGTGGGACCCCCCTTGTTGTGGGCCCAGCTAGGAGGGGCTTTGATTTAGAGCAAAGATCCTTTGCTGGCCATTGAACCCATGGGGGCCCAGACTGTCAGCTTCCAGCCTCCAGGGTGGACACCTGTGGTTGCAACTCACCCACTCCAGGGAATTTTGTGAGAACACGAGGGAAGAGCTCAGGCATGGGCATGGGAGAAAGTAGGACTCAGATGCAGATGAGGGAACAGTGAATTAGAGCCACCTAGGCTGGGGTAAAGCTACCCCCAAAAAGGGCCACAGCTCCTGCCCAAGCTTTTGCCTGGACGACAGTTTGTGCAAAGACACAAGAAACTGAGTGTAGAAATGAACTGAAGAGCAAAGGCAAGGTAATAGGAGGAAGTGGGAATGAGACCTTTGCAAAAGGACAAAGAGACGGAGGGAAGTACAAAGGCCAAGGCTGAGCTGGATGTGCGGGACTTCCGGCACATGCCGGGTCAGTGTGCACAGCAAACACATGTGGTGAAGAGATTAAAAAGCTTCAAGGAGGAATGTTAACAAGCTCAAGAAGGAGGCTGAAGCCTCCAGGTCGTGCTCCTCTCCCCCTGCCCCTGCTCTACTGCGCACAAGGTTAGCAGCAGCACAAACCCAAGCTCTGCTGTGGCGGCACAGCGGCTTTGTCAGTGGTTTTTATGAAACTTGCTGTCCACTACGCTATGGCTGTATGTGTTCACCCCTGCCATTCACACATCCAGTTTTCTTTCTCTGCGAAATGTTTACATTTCACCGAAAACAAATCCTAAAATAGATGCATAGCATTGGTGCTGGTGGTGGGGCACAGCTTCTGTTCTTGAAGACCTTAGCCTGTCAGCCAACTGTCACAGCTAAACTCTGGAAACCACCCAAAAGCCCATCACTGGAGGGACGGATAAATGCCATGTGGTATTTTTATGCAGTGGAGTAGTACTTAGCTATAAAAAGATAATCCAAAGGCTTTCATAGGGAAGTGGATGCAACCAGAGACCGCACTCATAGGTGAAAGAAGTCAGCTCCACGTGTGTAAACATCTTATTGCCTTCCTCGTCCTGTAAGAATGTGAAAGCATAATTAAAATGTAAGAGGCACAACAAACACTGTGGAAGAGAAGGGAAAGCTGGGATGGGGAAAGGGGAAAAGAAGGGAGAAAGTGTGCGTGTATCTACACAGATAGCTTGAATAATTGTGCTGCTAATTTCTAATGGTTTATTGAAAGGAAGAGTTCATGCTTAAATTTTTCAGAAAAGAATTTGGACCAATTTTGCAAGCTTATGCCTGGTAATCTGAACAACTAATTTGAAGACAACAGTGTTCAACACAACAACCATTGTTGAATTCCTATCATTTTGCTTAATGAAATTCTGTATCATTTCTAATTGATTTTCCTTATTTTTTATTTGCTTTAAAAAATAAAAAAGATTTGAGACTCAGAAACAACAGAAAAAAAAAAAAAAGCCCACACACATACACACAAACAAAATCCCAGTGTGGCTCTCACCAGCAGTCCACTGTCTCCTCTCCTGCCAGGGCCCTTGGTGTACTAACTTCCTGGCCGTCCTGACCCTGGCTATGGGGCTGAGTGGTGGCAGGGGAGTGGACACGGTCACCAGCACTTGCCCTGAACAGATTCCCATGGGTTCGTGCTCCTAGAGAGAAGCACAGGAAACTGGAGTGGAGACGTGGACAGGGACCTCGCCAAGCAGAGGCCCCCTACTCACCAACTGCAGCAGCGGTCACACAGAATTCACTGCATGAAGCCATCGCCAGGTGGGGCCCTCTGTTGTCACAAAATGTGTTGCCTACAGGTATCATTATGAACAGGCTCCTTATCGATCCAGACAGGCCTGGGCTGGGGACCTCAGAGGTGAGTGCTATTATGTCCAGCATGGGGTAAATAATGTCAAAGGTGACAGGAAGCTGCCCTTGCCCTTTCCCAGCTTGCCCACAGTTCTTAGTAGGCAGGCAGAGGCTTCCAGAAACCTTAAGGGAGAGGTTCTCAAGCACCCCAGACCCCGGCTCACTGCATCCAGATGCTGTGCTTAGAGATGAGAACCCTGCAGTGACCAGGGAGGATATGTCAGCCATAAAAAGCTGTGCTGCTGTCCCTGCCTGGCATGACAGGGTGTGCCAGGGCCCTCAGCTGTGGTCCTCTGAGGGCACCCGGCACCAGGCTGCCTTCTAGCAGGTGAGCTAGTAAGCTGAGAATTGCCATGGCTCTGCCCCCTCCAACAAGGCCAGCGCAGCCCAGCCTGCACTGCCTACCAAGCCAGTTGTGCCTCACATACATAAATCGGTAGATCCTGAGGCCACCAGACCTTGAAATCGCTCCGACAATGTATTATCAAAGGCTTGTTCAAATTCAGGGGAAGACCTAGCTATCTAGCCCTTCTTCTTCACAGTCCTTTGGGAATGAAAGGGAAACAATAGATTCATTTCACAAAAATCATCACATTTACATATTTTTATCATGAGCTCAACGAATGATTTTAATTAAACCATTTTTAAAGAGGGGAGAGAGGAAGAAAGGCAAGATGGTAAATATTTAACACCTAATCAAGGGGAGAGAAGCGTGAAGCTGAGGTCCTCATTAAGCTGCATGGGTGGAGGGTGGGCTTGCACATGGCCTGGGTCCGGGCCCCCACCCAGCCTTATCAGGGCAGTGACACATGACCAGGCGTCCTGACTGTTCCGGAGGATGGGGAGGGTGCCAGCTTCATGGAATTACTGCCAAAAGAGTCTGAAGACATGAGCAGGCACAATGGCCGACTCTGCAAAGGAGCCACTTCTGTCACGTGGCTATGCACAAAAAAAGCTCTGCTAATTCCGCAGAATGCCTGAGCAGGAGAGGGAGAATCTCGTCCTAGGTCTGACAGCCAGGGCCTGGTCAGGTTGGCCTGCAAGCCCTGGCAGCAGGTGCCTGGCTGCTATTTTATCTTATCCAATGTGAATTTTTCTAAAATTCAAGCCAAAGAAGAGGATGCCCAAGTGTCATGGAAGCTATTTCTTTCTTTCTTTTTTTCTTTTTCTTCTTTTTTTTTTGTCTTTTTGAGACAGGGTCTCACTATGCAGTTGAGGCTGGCCTTGAGCTCACTTTTGTAGCCCAGGCTGGTCTCAAACTCGCACTGATCCTCCTGCCTCAGCCTCCCGAGTGCTGGGATTACAGGCGTGCGCCACCACACCCAGCTTCCATAGCACCTTACAAGACAATTTTGCAATGTGTGCCTGCACCTGATTCCAGTGGAAAGGCAGCAGCTGGAGCTGGAGAAGTGAGGCACTGGCCAGGTTTCCACTGTCCAAGCCCTGGCTGTGGAAGGGGCCCTGCCAAGATATCGAAAAGTCCAGGGGGAGAGTCACAGATGCCAAGCCTTGCACATCCCTGACGGTGGTTGTCTTCAAGGGAAGCCTTGGCCTCGCTCATTGCCAGGGTGACTGAATGCAGGAAAGTAAGCCGTGAGGTAGGAGATGGGGGCTCAACCTGAGGCACGGCCCTCCCAGCACTGTGCCTCGGGCTCCTTGGTTGACATAATTACGCAGCTTCTCCTGCAATCAGCATTGAGAACGCTGCTCCTCCCAAATTAGCTCCCCTTATGCAATAATTTCTAGTTGATAACATTGAATTGCTCCAAAAAAAGAAAATTATCTATGCATGTATGTGTGTGCATGTGTGTGCATGAGTGTGTGCATGTGTGTGTGTGTGTGTGTGTGTGCATGTGAGCATGTGTGGTGATGAGATACTGGACCTATAGCCTCAGCAGACTGTAACATGTAAGGACATCAGATACGTGTATGAAATGTATCTGGATTTCATTCTAATGCATAATATAATTTTCTTTTTCTGTCTCTCTCGCTCTCCCCTTTTCTGTCACTCGCTTCCTTCCAGCCTGCCTTCTTTCCTTCTTCTTTCCCTCCCCCTTTTCTCCCTTCCTTCCTTTCTTCCTTTTCCCTTTCTGCACACCTCCCTATTTCTGCCTGCATCTCCTCTTCTACACCTGATTTTCTTCCTTCTACTTAATGCCATCACTCTGTCATTCTCTGAAACACAGAGGAGGGACTCTTTTTTTCTTTGAAAACCAAATCTGTTATGGGGGGGTGGGGTGGGCCTGGGGCCCTCGCTGCACAGCCCGTTCATCGGCACTGCCGCCAGAGCCCCAGGCTTCATCACATCTGGAAGCCCTGTGGGCTATGGAAGGTTCAGTGCGCAGGGCCTTTGGGGAGTCACCTGTGCAGGAGGCCAGCCCCGCTGTGGCTGGGGCCTGTGGCCTTGCTGGCTGGCTGTGCTAAAGCCGCACTCTCCCAGTGTTCTGCCATTATCTAGAAGCTGGCCACCCTGGTACAACCTCCGCTCATCGAGCGGCCACTTGAGGATGCTGACAATGTGCTTCAGCTCAAACATGGTGCTTGACTCCTTGACATCTGTGAAGATGGTGGTCTTGGGGTGCCCAATCATGAGGAACACATCCATTTCTGAGGCTGTCTCTCGCTTGAGCACTGGCACCAAAGAGGATGTTCTCTTGTCCTCCAGGCAGGGTTCCACGAGGGCCCCGTCTCCTGAGGCCCCAGTGTAAGTCATGTGTACCCTTATCATTGTCACTATTATCACTGAGTCCTGTGGAAAGTGTCAACCATGCTCACAAGTGCTCCAGCCCCACCAACATCTCAGTGCAAGTTTCTGCCAGTTCAGACCCCACTCAGCAGGTGGGCATAGGGGAAAGGGGCAGGGTATTCTTCAGCCACTTCTTCTGAAATGCCCTTTGTGGAACGTTTGCTCTTTGCTGTTTTCCACCACTGTGAAACGCTGCCCTCTCTTCACAGTCTACTGCCCTCTGCCGTGTGCTGCTCTGCCTTGGAGCCAGCTGAGTGTGGACTGAAATGTCCACTAAATGTGAGCTAAATAAACCTTCCCTTCTTTAATTTTAGAGGTCAGGTGTTTTGTCTCAGCAACAAGAGAAGAATAACTGAGATATACTGTGCCAGCCTCCTGGTCCGGCAGTGGATTTTGGTTCTGTAAGATGCCATCATCGGAGGTGAAGGGCCTCTGCACTGTTTCCTGCAACTTCTGTGTGAGGCTAGGCTTATTTTAAAATAAATCATTTGTATAAAAATGAGGAAGAAGGGAAAAAGGAAGGAGGAAGATCCTTATGTACAAAATGGAGCTCAATTCTGGGCTCAGGTCCTGTTAGGAAAATGAGTGGGCGGCCATCTGGCGATGCTGAGGGCTTGGCTGTCACAAGGAGTCGGCTGCCGCCGGCCACCGTCTCGGCTCCTCTGCAGCAGGTCTGGCCTTTCTGCCCACACCCACCAGCTGCCCACAGTGTCCCTGACTGTAAGAACTATGACAGTCAACTTAAGCCTACTGTATCTCCAAATGACTGCCGTAGGCCCTAGAACTTCCCTAGAAACACAGAAATATGCATCAAAAGAACGAGGTCATGTACCCCTAAGGACGGCCACATCAGAGAAGCCAGGTGGATTCCTGTGCTTCAGATGAAGGGACTCAGCTGAGCCAGGACACAGCTGTGACCAAGGTCCTCTGAGATTTGTCCCACTGCTTCTCCAGCCACGCCTGGATCTGCCAGAGGTCACAGCTGCAGATGCCCAGACCAGGCACACACAGCAAGTGGAGTGCCACAGGGACACTGCCCTCCGCGGGCTCCTCCAGCCTTGTGCTCTGTGGGGAGGAGGGCACATGGGCAAAGTCCTTTCTGAAGGGGATTGGCCCCGGGGCCCTCCCTGTGTGCACAGGATCTGTGTCTGGAGTTTGGTTCTGCTTGTGGTTTCCCTTCAGAATGAATATGCATACGATTTTTAAAAATCACAGGAAGGTAGAGCTGACTGCAAGCATGTGATGCCCAAGGCCGTAAGAAAGCGGCCCGGAGAACACGGCATTCTGGGAACATATGGAAGTCAAGAAGCAGCATTCGATGTAGAAAGAATAGCAGAAGCACGAAGGTGCGGCTAAGCTTAGCAATGCGTGTGCGTGTGTGCACATGTGCATGTGCATGGGTGTGAGTACCTCAGGGACAAGCATAGTAGCATCCTTCCCCATCGACAGGGCAGCAGGGGCCGTCCAGTAGGGAAGGCAGATGGGCGCAGGTTGCAGGTCTCCATCTGCAAAGCCCAGTCCCTTTGGTACGGTTAGTGAGCAGGACAGGATGCGCCCCAGGACTAGACTGCCTGTATCCTTCTAGTCAGTGATTTGAAAACTGGCATTTCCTTTTAAAACACACAGCCTTGGGGCAAAATCTAGCTGATTTCTACCTCAGGCGCTTGATGGAGGTGAAGGGGAAGAAAGGAATCGAGAACAAAATAGTGATGAGGTTAGAAGAATGCAAGTGGGGAGCGGGAGGAGAGAGTGCCACGCGAGGCCCGCGCTGATGGCCTCAGCACGCTGGGAGGCCAAGGCAGGAGAGCGCATGCTTGAGCCCAGCCTGGACCACTTAGTGAGACCCTGTCTCAAAACAAAATACAACACAATTTATTTAGCTAATTCCAAATTATCACACATTTTGGTTACTTCAGAGATGCAGCTAAAATACGAATAGTTTTCATGTTTTATGTATTAACTGCTGGATGACTGATCATGCTTACTTTTCTGGAGTCGTGTTCTTTTTCAGATTAGGATAGCTCATTTTCTAACTTTGTCTTTTTCTCACGTCTGTCACTATTGTTGTTGTCATGCAGGATCCATACGCTGCCCAAGGGAGGCACAGGGCGTAGGCCCTGTGTGAGCTTCAACTTGGGTCCTGGACAGCAGCTCAGCACAAAACTAAAACTTGTCTGGGGTTCATTTTTATAACACTGCTTCTGTTGGATCCTTTCCCATCACCAGTCACAGCATGTATGACATGGTACCCAAGAGAGCTGGGACAGGCTCCAAAATCTTCTCTTTCCTTTCCTTTTTCTTTTCTCTCCTTTTCCCTTCTCTTCTTCTCTAGTCTCCCCTCCTTTCC
>PVJA010011661.1:0-54131 GCA_004027025.1 Myocastor coypus | reverse complement strand
TTTAATTGTTTGATCAATCTTATATACCTATATGTATTAATCTAAACTGATCTGATGATGAAAATATGTAATATAACCATTGTTAAATTTATACAATAAAAATATTAAATAAAAAAATAGTGCTCAGAGATTCTCTGTATCCCAGACATCTGATTATGCCTCAAGGCTCAGTCCAGTGCCTGAAATGATGGAGTGTGCTTCAGAGTTGTGTGAATTCTGGCCTGAAATACAACTCTGAAGGCTGTTTTGCTGCCTTAGTCTTGAATGCCCAAGTTGCCTTCGAGCTTGGGCTACAGGAGCTAAGGGTGAGGTAGCCTTGCTTCTCAAAGAACAAACCAAATTGTGAATTAAAAAGCCAATTGCTAAGGGAGGCAGAGCATAGAACAGCATGGGAAGCTAATAAGCAGAAAAATTATCCGGCTCATTAGTACTCAAGGAAGGGTACATGTGAAATGATTACATTTTTCCACATATTAAATTGACAATGATTAAAAAAGGAAATATTCAATTACTAAGAAATAAAACACTCATATCCCTCCGTGAGGGGTTAATTAAAAAATCCTTAAAGTATAATTTTTCCATCTATACACATCTATGCATACATTTGAGCCAGTGAACATGATCTCAGAAGTCTATTTTATTTTATTATTTTTGGTTTGTTTATTCATTTTTAAATTTAACAATGGTTACATTACATATTTTCATCATAGGATCAGTTTAGACTAATAGATATAGGTATATAAGATTGATCAAACAATTAAACATTAACACTTTTTTTTTTTTTTTTGGTGGGACCAGGGTTCAAACTCACGACCTTGCACTTGCCAATCAGGCACTTGTGCCACGGAGCTATCTCCCTGGCCCCAACATTAACACTTTCAATAAACATTACTAGAAGTTTATTTTAGAAAACAGCCGAAAATACACAATGATTTGACTATGTGCTCTTTACTGTAGTCTTATTTGAAAATAATGGAAACCTAGAGATAAATTGGTACAGCTAACAAAAGACATACCATTGAAAATTTGTGACTTATCCATAAATAAAATGCTATTTAGCCATTAAAATGTATGTTTGGACCATTCCCACATTACCTGTGTTTCATAGGCCCTGGGGGTCTCATATAAGAACCCCAGGAAGCTCTCCAAGGCTGTCCTGGCCTTCTCTAGCCAGATCAGCAGACATGCTAGCTCCCATGTGTGAGAGCTCTGTCAAAACAAAACATTTTTAACATAAAGAAGGTGCTGGTAATAAAACATAGCAAAAGAAAAAGACAGGAAGGCAGTAGTAACAGATTAAGTTTCCCTTTTGATGAGTGATGGTTTTGTTCTTTCCTACTAAATTTTCCCTTCCTGAAATATTTCTAGCTCCCTGGTGAGGCAGGGCACATACAAGGCCTGACTGTAGAGAATTCTTATAAAAATTAACAAGGAAGCGTTATGGCATTATGCTAAGGAGCGATCATGTTTGACAGAGTAGTAGATCCCTGTTTATGGTCTTTTTTGTTTGTGTAGAAGTGGCACTTGCCTTCAGTCAAGATCTGTTCAGCCAAGTTTGTTCCCTTGGGACACTGGACATTAAGTAGCAAATCTCATCCATGAACCCTGTCTCTGTAACTTCGCTCTTGTAACTTTGCTCAAAATACCTGACACCCAAAATTAAAGAGGGAAAGGGTTTGCTTTAGTTCAGTTTGTGGAAGTCTCAGTCCTTACTCGGCGGGCTCCAAGGCAGGAGTGGCACGTGGCAGAGGGCGGCTGTTCATAGAGGTAGAAAACAGCAAAAGCAGCAGGAGCAGAAAGGGCCGAGCAGCCGCAAGAGGGCAGCCTCTTGCCCTCTCTGGCAGGGGATGCAGACTCTCTGCCAGAGGGCAGCTGTGCCATTCACACCCGTAATCCCAGCATTAGAACCATGGATCAGTCACCCACTCTAGATGCTGTCCCACGACTGCCTGAAGCTCTGAGGGACATCCAGACACGTAACCATCACAAACCCAATTGACTGCAAAGGTCTGCAATGGCAGAAGACGTGCAGGTGGAGAGCATTTCATACAGGTGTGCCGGAGCAGCTTTTATAGTTTTTCTAATGATGCTTTAGAAGTTTCAGTCTAGTTGTAATGGAAAATCTGCTCAAGATTCCCCTGAGGGGCGACACACACCTCAGATGTTGCTGCTCCTACACCCAAGCCTACCTTGTAATGAGAGAGGTTCCTTTCTACTTGAACTTTATGCAGAGCAATGCTGCTTCTTTGGATGGCTTTTTTTTTTTTTTTTCATTTTATGTATTTGATACAGGGTCTCGGTATGTAGATTGGACTCCTAGTGATCCTCGTGTTTTCAGCTTCCCAAGCTCTGGGGTGTGTCACCACACCCACACTTATTCATGGTGTGCCCTGGGGGTGGGCTGAACACATTGGCATGAGGATCTGGGAATCGAACCCTAGTCCTTGCGCTTGCCAAGGCAGGCTCTTAGTACCCTGAGCTGTCTTGCCGGCCTCGTTGCTGCTGTCTTTACAACTCTGTAAAACCTCCAGAGACAGAGAGCAACTTAAAAATTATTATCAAAAGGGGCTGGTGAGATGATGGCTCAGCAGTCTAAAGCACCTGCTTAGACAAGCTTAAGCAACCTCAGGGACCGAAGTTCAATCCCCAGCAGCACATACTGTACCAGCCCCACTCCCAGGGCAGGCTGAACCAGCCATAATATAAATAAATAAATAAATAAATAAATAAATAAATAAATAAATAAATAAATAAATAAATGTTTGGGGCACGGCAGGATGGTTCAGTGGTTTAAAGCGCCTTCTTGGGAAAGCTTGGGCGGCTTCAGGGACCGCAGTTTCGATCCCCAGCACCACATGCTGCGCCAGCCCTGCCCTTGGGGTGGGCTGAGTCAGTCATAAAAATGAGTGAATAAACAAACAAAGGTTCTGTAACAAGAAAAAAAATTCTAAAAAAAAATTATTAGCAAAGTATGTTTTGCATATCAGGTAGTTCACCCTCTCAAGTGATTTTTGTTTTTTTTGTATTTTAATACAGGGTCTATAGGATTTCACTATATAGATCAGACTAGTAGTGGTCCACCTGTGTTCGGCCTCCCAAGAACTGGGATTACAGGTGTGTGCCACCACACCCAGTCTCAATGTCTCAATTGCCTTCTTAGTGTGCCTGGCACAGCTGGTGGCACTGGGGATCAAACCCCAGCCCCTGTGTCTGCCTAAGCAGGCACTTTAATCCACTGAGCTATTTGGATAGCTTTCAAGTGATTTTTAAAGTATATTTACCAAACTGTAGAGCCAACACCATAAATCTACTCTGGGTTTTTTTTTTTTTTTTTTTTTTTCACTCCTATCCTCATGTCTATTTACTGCTAATCTCCTTGCCCACAGCCCTTGGTGGTCTGCAGTCTACTTTCTGTTTCCACAGCGTTGCCTTTTAGGGATATTTTATATGGGTGGAATCAGATAGAATTCTATATGTGCTGCCTTTGTTCTGGCTTCTGTCACTAAGCGTAGCAGTTTCTGAGTCCATCCACATTGTACACATTGTGTGGCTTGTTCTTTTCTTTTTTTCATTCAGTTCTGTGGCTGTAAAAGTAAACTGGCTCTTTAAGTTCTTACTGCAATACATTTCCGTACAGGGTACATATAGGAAAGAAACAAACCTACAGAAATTTTGGTGGCACCATAAAAATGGATTTCCAAGGGGAATACAACATTTGTTTTATAATATACTGAATGACTTGCACCAATAACTTGAAATTTCATTTTAAAAATAAATATTCATTGAGCCTAGATCAGCTGATGGGCTAGGTTTTGTTGGTATGGATGGGAATAAAGCATCATCACAGCTCCAAAGCAAAGTGAAGTTTGTATGGGGCGGTAGATATAGGGTAGAAAGAAAAGAAATGGAAAGTGTCTGGAGCAGGCTGACTGTCAGAGCAGCCGGGCCTACAATTTCCGCTTGAACACCTGCTCATATCCTAAGGCTCTTTTAAGCTTTTATTCCAGGCTTTCGGGGTACAATAAACAACTGTATGGCAGGCAAGCAAATCAGTACTGGGTATACTGCTACTATTACTACACTGTCTACTGCTGACATAGCTTTTGATGACCCGTAATGAAGTCGTACGCGCTTTTGCTTATCTAAATTTACTTGGTAGAACACGTGTGTGACAACCACTTCCCTTTGCTCATGCTTCATGTAAACCCCTCCTTCCTGGCTGACAGGATCCAGTCATTTGGGGAGTAGCCAGACCTACCTTTGCTGTTAGGGGGCTAAGGCCCTTCTTTAGATCTACTCCCTCTACTCAAAGGTGATAGTAATAGATGGTGTGGTCCTGTTTTGGCCAATAAAATGCAATGGGAGTCTGCTGAGCTTTGCTTCTGGAAAGGTTCTAGCATTCCTGATGCATAAGTGACCTGGAATTTGCCCATTTTTCCTTCCTTTGTTCTTGCCTGGAAGGTGCTGGTGTTGATGCCGCTGAAATAAACATCCTTCAACCAAGAGAAAACAGCTTGCTAAGGAAGGTGAATTTGGAAAGATGGCGGCAAGCTTGGTCTCGGATGGCGTCAGTGAGTGGCTGTGTGTACTTGGACCACTTGCCTCCAGACTACTTGCTGTTGGAGGAAAGTAAAATATATTCATTTCAATTTCGGAAATAGAATTTACTAGCATTTGCTCTCCAGAGTGTCCCTTCACTGATACGCTTGGCAAATTCTTGGATGTATGGAAACTGAAACAAGGTCTAAACATATTTGCTGCTAGAAAAGGAAATACAAAATGGCATTCGTTGACTTTTTCACCCATCAAATATTGATTGAAGCAAAGAGCAGGTACCAAATCCAGTGCTAAGTGTGGGCTGAAGTTGTATCCAAGTGGAAAAGATCCCCTTGGGTGTAAAAATAGGTCTCGCTGAGCCTCAGCACACTCAAGTACACAAGAGGAGGACTGAAGAGGCCCTGTTTACTAGAGCATTTAATAAAAAGAATCCTCACATTAAGTCCAGCACACTCCAGACTGTACCAGCTCAGGCCCTGCTCTGGGAACTGCTGCAGGAAGAAATTCTGTCTGTGTCTGACATGCTAATCTGGGGGCCTCTCAAGCACAGGTTGCCCAGGGGTGGCCTGTATATTTAGAAGGACTTGGGTAAAATAGGTGGTCTAGAGTGGTGAGAACGATCTAACCTCCAGGAGGAAAATGGGCGTAGAGTGGTGGAGTGAGAGCATATGCCTGAGTGTGCATGTTTGTAAATCTCAGAATGGTTCACTTGACCTCACTGCGTTGGGCTCGATGCAGAAGCTGGAAGCCCTGGGTATTGTTACCGTCTTGAGAGGGGGATAGTTTCTAAGTTGCTCCCTGCCTCAACCTCTGCAATGATGGAAGATTCAATAGTCAATTGGCTAATTAATTCATTGTTTAGACATCACTCATACTATGTCATGATGTCTAACCAATGCTTTTCCTAATTCTTACTCTTCTAGAATTCTCTGGAGTATTGAACATGCCGGTGTTGCTTCTCTCGGGCTGTGGGTCACGAATCTTTTCTGACCCCCTTTTTGACTTTTTTTCCTTCCTGATATGTGGGTGCTCCTTGGGTTGAATATTCAGAGCTAGTCTAAGTTAGTAGGTCTTCCTGGAGGAGCATCAGATTCAGTTTCTGTATCTGCACACACATTGGTGACCTTGAAATTCCCTCCCCCCTGTAAATACATCTCTATTTTCTACACATTCAGGGAGTCTTCACCTTTTACAACCTCTTCCCCTGTGGGATCGCCAGGGGTGAGTCTCCCTGAAACGCCCTTCTTATCATTTTCCTTTGCTTCCCAGCAATCACCAGCGCTTTTTGATGATTTACGAGAATAGGCTCACCCTCCTTGTCCTCGCATTTACAGACCTGTCTAATCCGGCCTCAACTTCCTTTTCCTGCCTTATCTCAAGCTATTCTCTTCACAGGTCCTAGTCGGCTTAAATTGGTCTTCCTGACATCTCGTGTCATTTTTCAAAAATCGAAAACACCCGGCATGTTTTCCATTGCTGTCGTGTTGTGCTCACTCTACGTCCCCTATCATCTCTGGATATCATCAAAGTCCCTGTTTTCCTGCCAGATGTGACTGTATAAGACCCTTTGTGGCCCATCCTGGATCATTGGTTCTTAAAGTACATATTAGCCTTTCCATTCTTGGGAATATTTCATTTATTGAAGCCTGATAATTTGTTTTTAAAATAGTTGTTGTTGGGGGCCCGGCAGGATGGCACAGTGGTCTAAAGCGCCTGCTTAGGAAAGCTTAGGTGGCTGCAGGGACCGCGGTTCGATCCCGGCACCACATGCTGTGCCAGCCCTGCCCTCAGGGCAGGCTGAGCCGGCCATAAAAATAAATAAATAAACAAAAGTTCTGAAAAAAGAAAAAAAAAAAACAGTTGTCGTTTTCCTCCGTACATTTTCTATGTATATTGTCATGCCACCCCTCTCCCCAACACGAATGCTCCGGTGGATCTTACATGTGTTACGTGGCCTTAGTGTGTTTAACCGAACTCCATAAACACTTGGTTTTCTCCGTGTGGCTCAATTCTAGAGCTGGGAGGAAATCTGGATGTCTGCCCAGCTGATGAGCAGCTTGATTGATTAATAACGTCTGGACTCAAGAACATTAGGCCTCTAAGCCTAGCTGTATACTCCAAATAGCAGATTTGGACTAAGTGGCTTTTTGTTAATGCATACCCTTGAGGCCTGGTTTGTGAAACAGGGACGACCAGTGTGGTGCAAACGTAAATCTAAAACATGGCCAAATTAACCTGTGGGAAAGTCGCTTTCCAGACTGGTGGGAAGTTTAAAATCCCAGCATTTGATTAAGATTAATGTTTCTGATGGGACGGATGTTCAGTCAAGTCTCAAACTGGCCATTTATCACTTACCACATGCAAAACCAGAACATGACCAGCAGGTGGCAGTAATTCTCTGCAGAGTTCAAAAAATTCTATATTTTGCAAGTCTGACCCAGAAAAGCAATTTAAACTGTTTAAGGGGTAAAAGGAGTATATACTATCTTGACAGATAAGCATTTTAAAGAGTCAGCCCATTTTCTGCTTCCATTTTAAACATTCTTGGTTCTTCTTGTTACCCTGTATCCTCACATTGAGAGCATCTTCCTGCTATTATGAGGAGTGGAGACTGAGCAGACTGGAGTAGGCATCTTGGCCTTTCACCCCACTTATTTCTACAGCAGAGGCGCTTGTAGACCACATCGCTTGTCAAGGCCAGCCACAAGGTCAAAGGCAGAGCCAGGCTCTAACTCCTGTGAGCTCTCTTCATTCTTCTACCCCGTCTTGGCCTGTATTCTGCCGCTTAGAGTCGAGGCTGTGTGCTGCTAACCATGCTGTGACCAAAGCCAACCCTGGCCTCCATCTGACAGGACATCAAATGGGTCCTAAAATAGGGGAGCTTTGTGGACAGAGGTGTGCTTGCTTGTGTGTGTGTGCGCGCTTGTGTGTGTGTGTGTGAGTACATACACATGTGTGTGTGTGTGCATATTTAGAACGTGTCTTATAGAATTCTTTTCATCTCATTCTTCTTTGTGGCATCGGACCCATGGTAAACCCTCAACAGGTATTTACCAAATGACCAAAAGATGCTCTCAAATGAAGAAGAAGCGAAGGAAAGAAGGAACAGGCAATTAGGGCTGAACTGAGTTGCACTCCTTTCGCATGTTTCAGTCCAAACCCCCAATATATGGGAGCAAAGAGCTAATTAAGATGAGATGAGGCTGTTAAGTGAGCTATTTGTCTGACTGGTTTTATTATAAAAAGGAGAGATTAGGACTCAGGGAGATAGCTGGGTGCGAGCGTACAGAGAGATGGCCTTGTGAGGAGGTGGCAGGAGGACAGCGATGGCCACACGCCAGTCAGGGAGAGGCCTAGGAGGGAAGCAAACCTAGGACTCCTCGACCTTGAAGTTCCAGCTTGCTCGACGCAGGGCACAAGCGCCTGCTGTTTAAGCTTCTTGGTCTGCGGCATTCCATAGAGCAGCCTAAGTAAATCAAGACTGAGTGGTGAGAAAGAGCAGAAGGAGAAACAACAGGGAGGGAGGAGAGAAAAGGAAAAAAGCGAGGGAAAGAAAAAAAGAGGAGCAGGGTAAGGCAGACGGGGAGAGAAAGCAAGAGAACCCGGGCAGCCCAGCGGAGCGGCCTAGCAACTCCAGCTAGCGGGAACATCTGGCAGGTCCCAGCACGATCGCGTTCGGTTTCCGGCACTCTTGGCGTAGGACACTTTCTGGCCAACTGGCTTATTTTATTAGCTCTTGTTTCACCCTATTTTGACTCAGGCAATAAATTACAAGGGGAACGCGGTGGCTTATACATCTGGGTGAGGATAAATTACGCGCCACAGTGTCAAGCCAGGCAGCCGCCCGCAGGCATCACGCAGCCACCTGCCGTCCCTCCACCGACTTCATGGAAACTGCCCGTCTGGGAGGCAGATGGAAAGTGGGAGGCTTCGGGAACAACTCCATAGCCACGGCCAGAAAATTCCAAGCAATCCAGACACAGGTTTATTAGACTCATGTCTAGAACAAGAATTACAGCTCTAAGTAAAAGCAGAGAATGAGGAGCCGCAGCCCAGACGGGAAGGGGAGACTCCGATTTCTGACTTAAATGTGAATTATTGGCTTTTCTCTTTGTATGAACGAATCTCATCCTAGAGGCAGAGCCTGAAGGCCTCAAGCAGTATTTCTCTGATATTGCTTCAGACTTTGTCTCTCTGAGGTGACATCTCATGCTGTGAATCGTATTCCATCTTTCAGGTACCAAACTCATGTGTTTCACCTGCCTCTTTTCCCCTTGTGGCTCTGAAACCTGTCACACTCAGTGGTCTGAGTGGCAGGGATGGCTCTTACATCAGATAAAGTATTTGAGTTTAAAGCCTAGACATGCAATGCCTTAGGTCGGGAGCTTAACCCATTTTGCCAGAGACATCTGGCATCTTACATTGTCAGCAATGTGCCTTTACATCATTTCTGATATTGCCTGGGGAGCAGTATCACCTCACAAGTGAAGCAAGCAGTTATATGAGAAAATCATTTCTTTGGTAAACACAGTTGAATACCTACTAGGTGTCTGGCTTTGCACCTACTAGGTGTCAGGTATCAAGAGCTGAGGCCTGAAAACCATGCTGGGATCAACCTGTACCTCTAGGGAACATGGCACAGCAGGAAACCTAGAGCGAAGTGGGCAGGCCTCAGGGTACTTATAGAGGTCAGCTGTGCAGGTGGGAAGCTTCAAAATGCTGAGAGAGAGGGAGGGAAAGAGTCGAGGTGATTTTTCCCAGCCCCCTGATGGGAAGAATACAGTGTGGGCCAGGGGCACCAGTGTCACAGAAAGGGCTGTGTGTGTGTGTGTGTGTGTGTGTGTGTGTGTGTGTGTGTGACAGAGAGGGAGAGAGAGAAACAGAGACAGAGACAGACAGAGAGAGACAGAGAGATAGATAGATAGATAGAGAGAGAGAGAGAGAGAGAGAATTATTGATTGGTATAAGGAAATTCCAGTGCATCAGGGAATTACTATGGCATATTTTTTTGTTAAGAAGCTAATGACTTTGAATCTGAACAACATCAAGTTTCAAGAGACCTCAGTGGTATCAATCAGGGGGAATATAATATGCACTGCATTCCTTTTGTTGCTGTTATTGTTTTGTTTTAAGACAAGTTCTCGTTGTGTAGTTCAGGCTGGCCTTGAGTTCACTGTGGAGCCCAGCCTGGCCTTGTACTCCCAGGAATTCTCCCAGTTCTGCCTCCTGAGTGCTGCAATACAGGCCTGGGCCCCCATGTGCTGCTGTATCCTCCTCCTTTAACACCACAACAATTCCAATGTTCAAAGCCAGCCTTGGCTTTCTGTTTAATTTACACGACGTCCAGTATGTGCCATCCTTGCACGTCAAGCCGTCGTGACTGAGGAAGACTGTGGATAAGCACCCCAAGGGCAGCTCAACCCCCATAGAACACAAGCACTAAGTAACAAGAAATGTGAGGAAGGTGCTGACGGAAGCTTCCGGGGCCAGCTCCGACGCTGAACGGTAGCCAGGTGTGCTCGTAACATGCACTTCTCAAAGGTTGGAAAATGAGCCTCATGTCACTTTCTTTGTTGCTATGAACAAAACATTTTCTCAGGCCCCAGGATATTCCATATCTTTTGATTCCTCAGGATGAGCAGGTATCTAGGACCTGTAGATACTCGTGGCGAGAATATTCTATCTAGCTTAGTTCAATTTTCTCTGTGCTATGCATATAGAATCCATAAACTTCTTAATAGTATTGTAGTTCAATTAAAAAAAGAATAGTAAAGTTGTGTTCTCAGTGTACCCTGGATGGCTTGCAGTTTACTTAGGCCATTGGAGAAGAGTAGACATTTTTTAGTGTCTTGACCTATGCTACCCTAAGCATGGCTCAGAATAAGAAGACTTATTTCTTGACACCCATTCTGGGGCTTATTATTGGACCTCTGCTTATGATACAGGAAGCATATGTTGTTAGGGTCCTAGGTGAACCCCAGGCTGTCACATCTGAGAACATATTGCTCACCCGTGGGATAAAGGAATACCCAGAGAAGAAACGGTGTATGTTGTGATTGTCTAGGTCTTAGTCTGATTGCGCTGCTGTAACTGAATACTCCATGTGAGGTAATCTATAAACAACAGAAGTTTAATGCTCAAGGTTGTGGGGATTGAAAAGCCCAAGGTGAGGGCTCCAATAGGTCCAATGGCCCAGGGAGGGTTTGCTCTTTGCTTCCAAGATGGTGCCTTCCTGCCGTGTCCCTACAGGTTTAACTCCTTCCCAGGCTTCTTTTTTCAGGCCATTAATCTAATTCAGGAAGGCTGCATCCTTAGGAACTATTCACATTCCGAAGACTCCACCTCTTAATACTATTAGGGATTAGGATTAGTGCCTTGGGGATTAGGCACTAACATAGAAATTCTGAGGGGCTACAAAAAACACCCATAACATCTAGCAAGAACACACATTAAGAAGAAAATCAAATACCAGGGTTATATCTATCTATCTATCTATCTATCTATCTATCTATCTATCTACCTATCTATCAATGAAACCTATATTAACAAAACCTCCCTGAAACTCTATGCAGTAGTGGGACCATCGCTGTTAGAGGATCTGTTTACCCTTTTGTCTGCTGTCATACATTCTGAGCTTGCAATATGATAGACATGTAATATGTCTTGCGAAGCTCAGGTCCCAGCAGCTCTCTCTGTATTGAAATTCAGAACTCCAGGCACACATATTCTGGATGTGTGAGGTTCAGGACAGGTGCCCAAATGGAGGCTGATTGACTTTGGTCTGATGTTTACAAGTTGTTCATAGCCGGGCATGGTGGTGCACACCTGTAATCCCAGCACTTGGGAGGCTGAGGCAGGAGGATCGGTGAGAGTGTGAGACCAGCCTGGGCTACAAAAGTGAGCTCAAGGCCAGCCTGAACTGCATAGTGAGACCCTGTCTCAAAAAAAAAAAAAAAAAAAAAAAAAGTTGCTCATCAAACGATCACCGCGTACAGTATGTTCTGTCCTCTTACCATATCTGATACACTGTCGTAATGACCCAGAAGGCCATATCTGAACTGAGTTTTGGACTTTTTGGAATTTTACACCAGAGCACAACACCCTGCCCATTCCTCTTCTCCCGTAACCCCAGCATGAACGCTCATTGCATTGGGACCTCAACTTGCGGTGGCTGTCTGTTGACCACCTCTTGGGTCTGCCTGGTGGTGGGCAGAGCCAGGAAGAGAGCTGGTGTGTTGGCATGGACATGGGCTTAGAGATGTCTTCAGGAGGCTGTGGGATCTCAGGCTGGGATCAAGAGTGAAGTGGGTTCGTGGGAAAACTTTCCCTTATCCTTCCAGACTCTTCTCCTCTTAAGGTGGACATAGGGAGAGCTCAGGGTCCTTCTTCTTAGGTCAGGGTGACTCTGAGTCTGTGTTCTGGTCCCGACTCTGTGGCTAGATGTCTAGACAAATCATGTCCCGTCACTGGCTTGTATTTTTCTCATGTCTAAGCTCTAGAAATCAGGATAAATTATAGTTCTCAAACCTAGGAGTACATTATAGTCAGGTTTTAACACTTAATTTATCAAGGTCACTGTTTAGGATGGCTTCCAAGGTTTATGGGCCAGTCTTTAATTATCAGTGAGTAGAATCTTCCATTATTTTAAGTGAAGAACCTGGTGACTAATGGAAGTTGTATCATGAGCTCATGACAAAGTGAGGCTGGACACAGGCCAACCAGGGCTGCCTGCACTGCATGGCCTCTTTATTCTTTGCCCTGGCCATTAAAGTGACTTCCGTTTTGAGGGGAGAAAGGTTTAGGCTATGGAGTAATTCTGGCCAGAGTAAAGATAGGCTATGTGTTTTTGTCTAGACATGCTGCTGGCATTAGTAAGAATTTGTTATTATTTAAAGCTAGTGCTGTTTAGCTCAAGCGTCTGCTTTTATGGCCAAGGTAAGAGAGAGTTTGACCAGGTCAGTCTGTTTAAGACTAACAACAGCAATAATATATTCTAAGAAAGGGTAGAAGGTATTTGTATCATGCATAGTCACAAAGTTCACTGACACTGATATCTATGTCACAAGGTCATAATGTTGAAGAGGACCTGAATACACCACTCCAAAATATGTTACTTTGCCACAGGGATTATTTTGAGCTGAAGGCAACAGAGATGCCAATGAGTTTTCTGTCTTCTTTCTGTTGAAAGCGGGTGATAGATTTTTTTCCCTTGGAAAAGTGTCACCCTTTCCACCCCTTATGCCAGGCAGAGGAGCTGACCCATCCCTGGGGATGGCACTGGCGTGAGTCTGCTTAACAAACCTCACTAAATAACCTTGTCTTCCACCTCAGTCCAACCCGCAGCAGTGGGTCTGGGCTGAATATCTACCCTGGCTGACTTGCATGGCTGACCCTTGGCAGCACTTGTCCAGGAGCTCACGCTGAGGAGAACGTTTCCTTGCAGCCCTCTCAGTCTGATACTGTTGGGGGAACTGAGCTTCTCATCCGATGGCCATCCCATGGGGCAGTCCCTCCATCCATCCAGTGTGGGTGAGGAGATTCATGGTCTTCTCTAACCTTGCTCCTGAAATTATGGAGCGTAACTTCTGTTCTACTCTCTTGTTTAAGAACACCTGAAAGCTGCCCTGATTCAGGGAGAAAGGGCACGGCTCACCCCTTAGAAGGAGTGTCAATGTGTTTTCAGACTCGTTTTTCAAGGACTGGTGATAGTGGCGGTGCTGATGAGAACAGATCTGAGTGGCCTAACGAAGGCCAGGTCAAGGGCGCTTTGCACAGCGAGTTCTAAAATGCTCAAAGGCTAATTAACATGAAATGTTAAGGAAGAGATACAGAAAATGAGAAGGTATGCAATTTTCTATGAAAATGTAAACTCAGGAAGAATAGCGAAGCAAACTCTGTTAATTCTTTCTTCCTCTTTTCCTTTCTTTTCTCTCCCTCCCTCTTGCCTCTCTTTCTTGGTTCCACTTCAGAACCCAAGTATTTACATGTACATCTCATATTAGACACGAATCGGTTTAGGTATACGCATGCACTCACTCATGACCTTACACTTCTTGCAACAGAAATAAACAGTATCTTAAAGCGCATGTTTGCAAAGTTTGTAAATTATTCTTCTCTAATATGTACAATAGAATCAAACACCCATATTTTAGAGTCAGGAAATCTAATCAATGGAATCAACAAAAACCAAACCAAATCAAAACAGTCTAATCATAGGCCAGTTACTGTACTTTAGAATTTATTTATTTATTTTGAGACAGGGTCTTGCTATGTAGTTCAAGCTGGCCTTGAAGTCACAGCGATCCTTCTGCCTTGTCCTTCTAAGCATTAAGGTTATATGCATGTGCCACCATGCCTCGACTGTGCTTTAGGTTAAGTGGTAAAACTACCCTAAATAATGAAAGAAGTATATATGTCAAGTATTAATAGTCGTGATCTGAGGATGATGCCATAATAGAGTAATTTTTCTTCCTTATAGTCTATGTTTTCCAAAATTAAATCAATGAACAATCACTTTCAAAAATAATTTATTAAAATATGCTGAGTCTCCAACTTTGTTGAAAAATTGGAGCTGTTGTCGTTACATTTGCGGCACTTCACAAGTTAAAACTTTGGGCCCTTGAGATAGCTCAGAGGTCTAAAGTGCCTGCTTAGGCAAGCTTAGGTAAGCCAAGGGACCGTGGTTCAATCCCCTGCAGCAGATGCAGCACCAGCCCCACCCCAGGTTGGGCTGAGCCAACCACACACACACACACACACACACACACACACACAAGTTAAAACTTATTTAAGTGTCTTGGGGGTGCAGACTTGTGTAAGTCAAGGTAGATTGCTTCAGTTCAATAGGACATGGTAGACAGATGAGGAGCTGCTTTGCAGAGAGTGCTCTGGCAAGAAATGATATTTTTATTGAGTTCTGAGGAAAAAGAAATCAGCCAGCAAAAAAGTAGAGCCAGACATTTTGGGCACAGAAAAGAGCACATTGCAATGCCTTGGGCCTGAATACACGCTCAGCCTGTCTGAGGGCCGGGCAGATGGTGCCTGTGATTGAGGCCCAATAAGTGCTATTGGACCATCTGAGAGAGGCTGGAAAGGAGAAGGCACCAGTGACCTGGATTCTCTGGAGCGGGGATTGGTAAGCTTTTGCTGCAAAAGGCCAGAGAGTAAATATTTGAGCTTTATGGGCCATAGAGTGTCATGCTAAACATTTAATTTATCACTGGGGTGAGAAGCAGCCAGACAGCGTGTAAATTAATGAGCAGGGCTAGGTGTCAGTGGACTTTATTTCTCAGCACTGCAGTTTGAGTTCCATGTAATTTTCACATGTCATGAAACCTTCCTTAGAAGTTTTTTAATCATTTAACAAAGGAAAATTCATTCTTGGGTCTCATGCTACATTAAAAAAAAAAAAAAAAAAAAAAAAAATCACTGGATCAGATTTGGCCTAGTTTGTTGACTTCTGTTGTAAGATCATGCTGAGAAATAAATGTTTTTCCCAAGAGCAATAGGAATTCATTGGAGGATTTTGTAAAGTCTCTTAGTGGAAGCATTTTGAATTTTAAGCGTTACTGTATAAGAGCACTTTGGAGAGAGAATGCAAAGGACTATGTATGAAGAGAGAGGCCCACCAAGTTGGAAGACAGCTGTGGGCGAGAACAATGGTAAGACCTACTGAGCAGAGGCTGGGCAGCTGGCTCTGTGCAGAAGGCAGCTGGCAAGGGCTTAGATCTGGATCCAGCAGTGCGCCCTGCCCTGAGCTGGATCCTTCTACCAGGGCTTCTTTATTTGAAGTCAACGCTAATCTCTGCATTTCTCCAAACATTGCTCTTTCCAGCATTAACAATGCCTGGAACTTTTGCCATTCAGGTCTCCTGCCTCGGTCTTGGTGTTGTTGCCAGAAAGCACCTGAGAGACTAATATCCTCGTAGGCTGAAAGCACCAAATCCTTTTCATCTATAACTCATCAGACAATTTAGTTACTGTACTTGGAAGGAGAAGACATAGAGTGAAAGAAAGGAATCAAGAGAAGATGTATTTTGATGGGGAACCCAGAACAAAAATGTCCAGTTTTAGGGCTGGCCAAGTAGCTCAGTGCATTAAAGCACCTGCAAATAGGTACAGGGGCTGTGGGTTCCATCCACGGGCCTTCTGTGCCAGCCCTGCCCCTGGGGTGTGCTGAGATGGCAATTGAGACTGGGTGTAGTGGCGTGCCTATAATCCCAGCTCTTGGGAGGCTGTAAACAAGTGGATCACTATGAGTCTGATCTAGTAGTGAGATCCAGAACACCCTGTAGACCCTTCCCTAAAAATACACACACACACACACACACACACACACACACAAAAAAAAGATGTGTAGTCTTGAGGAATCTATGCCATGGGAGGTAAGAAAGGAAAGACATACTGACAGGTAGAAATTGAAATGTGTTTCCACAAACTCATGTTGAAGTCTGAACACCGAGTACTTTATTTGAAGACAGGGATTTTCAACTGAAAAACAAATCAAAACATGATTGTGGAGCCTAATTCAACATGGCTGAGGTTACTATAAGAATTGGGGATTATAACCCAGACGGTAATGGAAGAAACTATAAAAACACAGGAAGAAAGCAGCCAACTATCTGCATTAGTTTGTCTTACATTTCCATAACAAACACCAATAACTTGGGGCTTTATCAAGAAAAAAGATCTTTAAGTTCATGACCTGGATGAAGACCTCATAGCACATGGTGTCGCAATGCTAAGAGCGCACAACGAGAGGGAGAGATCATGCGGCAGACAGGAGCTGGAGACTAACTGGGATCTCAAAAAGAATCACATTGGTTCCTTTGTTTTTTTGGTTTTTTTTTGAGACAGGGTCTCGCTATGCAGTTCAGGCTGGCCTTGAGCTCACTTTTGTAGCCCAGGCTGGCCTCAAACTCGCACCAATCCTCCTGCCTCAGCCTCCCGAGTGCTGGGATTACAGGCGTGAGCCACCACGCCCGGCTAACGTTGGTTCCTTTGGACGGTGCTCTCCAGGGACCACATGACTTCCCACTGGGCCCTGCATCCCCTCCTAATATAGCAACGCTGAGACCAATATTCCAACTCACGAACCTCCACAGGACACACTCACACAGTATTCAAACCACACCAACCAGCCAAGCAGGGAGCTTGTAGGGAAAAGGCATGGCTTGGTCTTGGACTTGTGGTCTCCAGAAGTGAATATCTGTAGTGTGAGCCACCCTGTCCGTGGCCTTCTCTTAGGGCATCCCCAGCAGACTCACGCCCGAACCACCGGCATGAACAGAGACGATGCTTCTCATGCAGAGATTTTCTGAGTCGGAGCTGGTTGCTGTTGTGCTTTTTCTCACAGGAGTGGGTGCATTAGGAGGAGGAGGAGGATGTTGTAGCAGTTTTTTCCCTTAAAATATATCTCCTTGTTCTCTGGGACTGACCACTTCTTCAGCAAGTGTTGGCGGGGTGATGCGCTTTAGAAAGCATCCTTAACGCCTTCCAGCCAAGTGAGCCAGCTTCTGCAGGTTTCGTTGTCCATTTCTCAGGGTCTGCAAAATTGCCGAACGACACCACTGTTCTATGTTGAAAGGTCTGTGTGAGCTTCTCTTTGTCTGTTAAAAGATGACCTGCGAGTACGTTTACACCACACTATTCTATTTTTAAATCTGTATGGCTTCTCTATGTAAACTATGAAGAATGCTTTGCAACTTGCACATTGCTTGAAAGTCGAGACACAGCAGCTCATGCCTTCCAAATCCTTTTTTTCTTTTGCCCATAACCCTTCTTTTGCCTCAGAATAAAATCCTCTTATAGTTTTTGAAACACTGAAGTGCACAGCTAAATGGATTCAGTTCTTTGCTTGCTCTCCACTGAGGGAAAGGAGCTATTTGAACGGAAGGCAAACGGAAGTGCGCAGCCTGGGCGGATTGCTCTCCTTCCCCTTCCAGGCCGCAATCTATTTTCCACCCTACTCCTGTGCCCCGCCCCTTGGAGACTGAGCTCAGTGACCTGCAGCGCCTTGAGCTCTGGCGCTGCTCTGCCTTTTGGTTGGCGAGGTCTATGGGAGGCAGTAGAGGGAGAGGGAGGCAGGTGGAGAAAGAGGCTCCTGCCCGCCTCTGAAGTTGCTCTGTGCTAGTGCTGGGTATCCCACCGGCATTTCTCTCGTCGGCCTTCTGGCCTGAGGGTGGACATGACTGCTGGCGGCTCTGTTGCTGCTGCAGGACTGTTTCACCCCGTTTCCGTCAACTCTACCCACAGCTCTCATTGCATTGTTTTCAGTTACAGCTTCTGAGTTTAATCACTGGAACTCCGATGAAGAATCAGGGCTTTCGGGACATTTGCTTCCTCACACTAGAGATGGCAAGCAGTTACCATGGGTTCCAGCCCTTAGACATCAAAGCTCCTTCTGCCTGTGTTGTGGAGAATATAGAGTAAATCCTCATCACCTATCTCTAAGTGAAATTGTGTAGCTTCTGAATCATTCTTCTGTGTTCATTCTTCTAGTTTTCACCAGACCCTCGAGCTGGGACAGAAAGAAGTGTGAATGAAATTCCTGTGCGAGTAGCAAACCTCTGTATTCCATAGTGCACTGGTAAACACTTAAAAATCAGCTCCCTGGAGGGGGTAGCGGGGGAAAGCCCTGATGTATTTGGTATATTCTGCGGTGCAAATAGTTTTACCATGATGATTTTTTACATCTCTGGTGTGACATGATTGAACATAAATTGGGACACAATGCTATCCAGCCATCAGCTGTCAAAATGTTCCATTGCTCCAGTTTCTTTGAGATGCACACATTATGGGAATTTAGTAGCTTGAAACACAGTGATTCGCTGGGAAAGTTGTTGTGGGACACAGAGGGATGTTAGTTTGCAGGTGAATGTAAATAGGAAGCACAGGTGTGTTTGTGTTCTCAGTGGGGGAGCAACTGCTGTTCAGTCTTCCTTGGTTTCAGACAGAGCGAGGGCAGCCTTGTGACCCTAGAGTCCTGTTACCTGTGTGACGCTGTTTCTGAACCACTGACGTGTTGATGTATTATTTGCAAGTAAAGTTTCAGTGAGAGCTTGAGGCTCAATCTCTCCCCTCCCAAATCAGTTTTATGTCTAATGAAGCAATATTGTGGGTATACATGATTAAAAATGATAGAATGAGCAACATGGTATCATAGAACTATTCTGACTATATTCCTGAAATGGGACTTCAGTTATACAACTAAATCTTGGAATGTAGAACACAAGAGATAACCTTTAGTGCTTAAAAGAACAGGATTTCAAGAGTAATAAGGAAAAAGAGTAAATGGCAGATACTAGGGTTGCAATGTGTGTAATTCCATAATATGGGCTGTGCTAAAAATACAAATAGTTCCAAAAGTACTCAAAGAAATTCTGAAATGAAAAGAGTACAGGAAGTTATGGAAAACTAGTTAAAATTCAAGCTTATGCTAAACTTTCTAAAATGGAGTAAATGCCAACTATATGCCTCTACACTATATAGTCAAATGAAACGGTCAAAAATCCAGTGAGGGCCTGTGCTCTACTCGACACTTTTTTTCTCTTGTGTGCAAATTGAGTTCCTACAGCTCCACATTCCAGTAGATCTGTTCGTAGCACTTGGTGTTGTAACAAGAGTAAAGTGCTAGGTTTCAGCCCTCTGCGCACCAATATGGAGATGTGTGGTCTACAGAGACTGAAAACAGGACTCCAACTGACTACAAGTCAGCCTGTTTTTGTACATAAGCCCGGGCTGGCAATGCTAAAACATGCCTGCGAGGAATACTCCTTGCAGAAGATCTGTTGATCTTCTGTTGATCCCGCTAATTTTTATGAGTACTACTAAGCTTCGATAATAAGTATGATTATATATATGTATGTATGTATATATATATATATATATATATATATATATATATATATATATAAAACTTACCCTTTAATAAAATTGTATTCTGCATGGAAATTAATCTGGAAAACTTCCAACTATCCAGTTGGCCTCCAACATGTACGGAGTAGTAACACATGTCTATTTCTAAGACAAGTTGGCAACAGCATGGAACTCAAGCACACTTCTGACAAGGTTCATGTCTCCAACCCCTGGGATACCACATACATTTACATTTAAATAGTCTATTTAAAATAGGCAACGTAGTATAGAGATGATACTGATGAAGAAGAAAACTTGAATTATATCCCTTTGTTCATTTCTTGGGATTACCTTTGTGCTTAAAAGTGACACAGGGGCCCGGCCGGATGGCTTAGTGGTCTAAAGCGCCTGCTTAGGAAAGATTGGGCTGCTGCAGGGACCGCGGTTCGATCCTCGGCACCACATGCTGCGCCAGCCCTGCCCTCGGGGTGGGCTGAGCTGGCCACAAAAGTAAATAATAAACAAACAAGCTAAAGTTCTGAAACAAGAAAAAAATTAAAATAAAAGTGGAACAGCGCTGGCTTTAGGTTGCTATATACATTTTTGGTCACTGCAAATTAATTAGTACATGGTATAATTTTCTGAGTTTGATTCACACTTTAAAATAGAAGTAAATTCTTCTTTTTATTGTTCTTTTAAAAGTACAGAAAAAGCAGGAACCTAAAGCATCATTACATGAGTGGTATAATTTGGAAGACATCTACTAAATTTTAAGTTTTGAAGATGTCTTGGCATTATTAAAATCTCTTCTTTTGGACTGAGGAGATAGCTCAGTGGTCTAAGTGCTGCCTGGCATGCACAAATATTTAAGTTCAAGCCCTGATACTGCATGCCATGTGTAGTGGTTGATACATTGTGTCAACTTGGCTGGATGACTCAGCAGCCGGGTTCCCTGTTGGTGGAAACCCCGCCCTGGGATACAGTTGGTTCCTCCCTGGAGCGTGACTGGGATCAAGGGCCCATCCTGGGCTATGATAGGTTCCACCCTAGGGAACAATGGGCCCATGTCAGAATGACTGAGCGCAAAGAGACTTTTTATTTTATCTTTTTGAAGGAAGGAAAGGTTTATTTAGCTCACAGTTACTGGAGGTTTCAGTCCATTCTTGGCTGGATCCAAGGCTGAGTGGCACATGGCAGAGAGCAGCAGTTCTTTGCGGTAGAACAGCAACAAAATTGCAACAAAGGCAGCCAACTAAACAGGGCAGCAGAGAGCAACAGCTCTAGTCTGTCTCGCTGACTCACAAAGAGACTTTCTAAAGGGCTGAGGAAGGAGTCAAGACTTCACTTCGTCAGAGGAGCTTCAGTCTTCGCATTCAGCCTGGACTTCATCATCTGGCTTGCAGCGCAGACTCTTCAGCCTCCAGCTTGGATCTTTCGCCATCTGTCGCAGACTCTTCAGCGTCCATTACAGACACTTCAGTCTTCCAGCGCAGACCCATCAGCCAACGGATAGAGACTTACACAGAGTGCTGCAGTGAAGTTCAGACCTTGGGACTGAATTCCTCAGTCCGGTGCATGCAGACACCCTCTGCATGCTTCCTCATTGGACTCTTGCTGACTACTGTAAGCCAATCTTATAATTCCTTATAGATTGTATATTCTATGTTAATATCCGTTCTTTATATTATATCTGTTCTGTTCCTCTAAGTAAATACAATACACCAACACCAGCCCTGGAACTCAGGTGCTTCATGCTGACCACTGAAACCAGCCATGGTGGCGCACACCTGTAATCCCAGTGCTGGGGAGGCTGAGGCAGGAGGATCACTGTGTTTTAATAAAAGATTAAAAAACTTTTTAGAAATCAAGGATTGAACTTAGGATATAATGCATACCAATCAGGTGCTTTACAACTGAGCTACATTCTTAGCCCTTTTACTTTGAGACAGGATCATGTTACACTGGCCAGACCGAGCTTGAAATTGTAATCCTTCTGCCTCAGTGTCCCAAGTAGCCCCATGTATAGGAATGTACTAATAAAGCCAGCCTTAACATTATTTCTTAATAATTTTTATATAGCTGATGTATGCACAAAAGTCAGTAAAATAAAAATTTAATGGTCAACATTCATTTTCTGTTTATTATATTTACTTTATTTTCTATTTTCACTAAAAGTAATTTTGTCATGAGGTAAAAAAAAAAAGCTATTTTGTGAGTATGTATGCTAGGCAATTAATGTAAGAAGGAGATAAGCAGTACTGGAGGAATCTGAGATGAATGCTTTCACATGGCCACCTTCTAACAAGCCCGCTTGGAAACTACAGTGTTTTACAGACTCCTTAAAGGCAAGTCACCCACACTAAGCAACGTGATCTCGCCCTCGAGGATTCCAGGTATAACAGACACTAACACAGAAATTAGAGTATCTATTTCTGGAAGCCTGTGGAAGAAGCAGGTCACTACCCAGGTTGTTCTCCCTCTCATGCTGGTCGTGAAGGGAAATTGAAAGCCCAATGCTAGGTGGTCAAAATGCAGGAGAAAGCAAGCACAGCAGATGTCCTTCTAGGCCGGCTCCCGAATAGCACCCAGGAATCCATGTCCTACTTCACCGCGACAGCATCTTTTGTGTGGTAGTAACGTAGTCCATTGTCAACCTGTCAACTTGTAATTCACATAGAGGTAATATTAAACATCAGGATGTCTTATCATTAACGATATTAATCGCAATCCACTCTACTGTTTGCAGAAAAATATAATACTTAGAGATGGAATTTATCCTTGGAGTCCCTTACCACTGACCAGTAAAATGAAAGTGTTGCTATTATAAAAGCATAATTTTGTCTACTTAACCTAATATCCTAATTTTTTGTTTGTTTTTTTGAGACAAGGTTTTGCTCTGTAATTTAAGCTGGACTTGAGCTGACCATGTAGCCCAAGTTGGCCTTGAACTCACAGTGATCCACCTGCCTCAGCCTCCTGAATGCTGAGATTACAGGTGTGTATTGTCACACCTGGATTAATTTTTTGAACTAAAATAATTTTTCATGTCTTAGCTAGAGCAGGCAACCGCATAGTGTGCTAGATTATTTTTAAAGCAGGAAGCGGGAGATGGGAACATTTCTTGTAAATTTCAGGAAGTAGGAGCTCCATTTTTCTACCTGCTCTTCCCAAGTAATCTTTGGATGTAAATTTAGAGGTTCAAGAATAAATTACTATTATTTTTAGAAGAGGTACATGATAGACCATGGTGTGAATGATGTGTGCATTCTCTAAGCCGCAGCCGATAGTTTGATCACAGGTGTGTTATCATATTGACCTTGTCAGACCTGCATTTGTGCTGTCAAGTTAACTGTTTTTCTGTATCCTTCATGATGCTGACGATAACAGGATAAGAAATTATTTAAGAATTGGAACAATGTAAGGTGGCTCAAGTAAGACTAATAACTAACATGGGTGTTTAAAGAAACATTCACTTCAGTGTGGTGCTGTGTTTGGATAATAAACCTGAGAAGTCAACATGCACCTTCTTTTCTTCTTTGCGGGACTATTCCTCAGGTGGGTGGGAGGCTTGGGGGAGTTAACAGACCTATACTTGAAAAGGAAGACAAGTCCTCAGTCCTCTGAGCTTAGAAGCTACAGGCCAAGTGCAAGACAAGATTCCCAGTGGACCACTGCACTTCCTTTTAGAGGAATTTCTGTTTCCTCCTAAGTCTCTCAGACTGGAAAATACTTCCTAAAATGGACTATGAATAAATAGGGGTTTGGAAATGAAAGAGTGGAAAGAGGACAGATACACTTTGGATGGATCTTTTTTTTTTTTTTTTTCCTATTTGGGAACCTGAGACTGGAACAAACCAGTGTTTAGTTAAGGCCTGGGCTCTGGGAGCTTAGCAGGGAATCTTCTCCAAGCACCCACACCAAATGACTGCCAGCTACGGAGCTTGTAGAAAGAGGAATGTGCATGAAGGAATCACTTCAGTTTCCCAGAGTCCTCAGTGAACATGAAGTGACGCTGGGGAATTTCAGGGTCACTGGGGAAATTCCAGGGAAGTATAGTTCTGGTCAAAGCCCAAGGTCTTGCTCCTCCTGTTAGAAAGTTTATACAGTGAGTGACCCATGGAACTATGAGTAGTGTGATTCACCAGTTTTTTGATTCATTCTCAGGGATTTGAATGATGAAATTAACTAACACAAATGGTAGAGAAACAGTGAGGAACATGGAATATGTTTACCTTTGATATGTGACAAAACTTTACAGAGCACAAAGGGTTAGGAGATTGTTATTTATTTATGATAGACATACCATTGTTATTTAAGGAACTCATGGCAAGTTCAAGTTTTTTTGGCTGTTAGCATACAATATTGCTGGCTTACAGAAAATTACAAGCTTAGAACTCTTCAGGCTGTAGAAGAATAGAATTTAAAATAGCCTGTGTAACTTTTGGTTTTAACCAATTTACTAATGGAAAACATTTTAACATTTTTTTTTTTTTGATCTTCATGGTTTTCTACACATGCCAAGAGTTTAACTTAACATTGTATTAAAGAAGTTTGGTGTTCATGGAAATGTACTGCATTCAGTCTCTATGAAGATCTTGAAAGGTGATTGATTACTGGGACTGAGAACTGAACTTTTAGTTAATTTTAATTAAATAGTCACATGGCATGATGCCTGTCGTAACTGGGTAGTGCAAATCTAAACTCAATTTGTTTTTCCCTCTAGAGCCCATATGGAAAACAATGAATGAAATGACCACAGGGCAAGGTCTACATGCATTTTATATAACACGTGTTCTATCACTCAGCCAACATGTTCTTTCTCTTGATTTTATTCATTATCATTTTGTATATCAGAGCTCTTACTCCCTTATAATCTATGCATTCCTTGAGTAGCTCCTATATTTTATGTACCTTTTAAACTTCTACCATAAAGCTTTGTAGGCAAGAATGGACAGCAATAAATACTGACTGAGTTACAAAGTGACTATAAAATAATGGCCCCAATTGTATGAGCCCATATGGTATTATTTGTAGATTCTGTATTTGATTTTGTGTGCTTCTGAGAAGTTATCTGTAACCTCCAAATTGACACTACATAGTTTTCATGGTCATTTCCAGATTTGTTGAGGGTGAGGACAGATTTGAGCCTACTGTTTTTCTCATTCCCAGCTTGAGTTAATCAAGGTAATATTCTGTCTTTCTGTTTCCAAGTTCATCCACAAGCAAGAGTCTTTTACATAGTCTGTTGAGTGACAAATTCTTTTTTAAGATTTTTGGGCTTTTTGATTATTTTGGTGTTTAAAATGTCGACAATGCAGTGGTAATGTGGCCTGGCATTCCAGGACCAAGAAGGCTGTGGTGGCCTCGCTGAAAACACAAGCAAGACAAACCTCACCCAGTCATGAGTTGTACTGAGTTTGGCTGTGAGTTTCATGGTAAGGAATGAATCACATTATGAGTAAGGAGCCTTTAAACAGACACTCATTTTAAACAAGGTTATAGATTGGTGGATTAATAAAGATATTGTTACCAGAGGCTGGAGGGAAACTGACCCCATATTTCTCCTTATGTAAAACAATGCTTCAGGATGTGCTAATTTGCAGAATCTTACAGAACATATCATGAGTAATGAGAGTCTATAGCATATGCCTGCACACACACACACACACACACACACACACACACACACACACACACAATCTGGGGTGTATGAAACAAGTTCATTACTTTCTAGGCCAATGTGGCTGTGAGGATGGGGAAGGACTGGGTCTAGGAGATGATTAGCAATGATATTAAAGTGAGGGGAGAGTCTACTGGATGACATCACTCCCTTCACAGGACTGTGACCACTGTCATCAGCCTCATTTATATTTGTTCTCTTTCTTTGAACCCTTGTCCTATGTACTAACTTTTCTTCTCTTGGGGTCTGCTATGATGCGAAAGTTGTAAGAGCGCCTTAGAGCAGGTAGTGAAAGCAAAGACATGACTGGCCTTCCAGAGATTAGGTTCACGGAGGGCTAAGGCAAAGTTAATGACATCATTCCTCAAGGTCTGATTTTTTTTCCACCATAATTTCTATGCTCTTTACATTCTCCTCTGAGGCAGTAGAAAATACCTGCTCTTATTTCTCGCTCATTGTGGTTGTGCTGGTCAGTAGTAGAAACCAAGACTCTGAAATCTCTAGTATTTTTGGCAGCAAGAGCAAAGAAAGTAGTCTTTATATCATTTTTATCTACTTAGAATAGCTTTTGTGGAAAAGAATAAAGGCATCCATCATGATTGGCTTTAATATTTGTAAATTCTTCAATGATAAACTGAGATTCCGAGGAACAGAATATTGAAATGGAGTCTATAAGAAGTCATAGGGCATAGCAGAGAAGAAAATAAATGTTACCTCCAGTGTTAAGTGGTCTAGATTACACTCAAGAGAAAATTGGATGAAGGATTGCTGCTTCCTGAAGAGATATGAAATGTATTTTAGTACAGGGTCTACAAGGTCTCACTACCCAGATTGGACTCATAGTGATCCTCCTATTTTCAGCCTCCCAAGCACTGTGATTACAGATATGTGCCACCATGCCCAGTCTCAGTCACCGTCTCAGCAAGCCCACCAGAGGGTGGGGATGCTGGCATCAGGGATCAAACCCTGTGCCTGCCTAAGCAGGCACTTTAGTCTGCTGAGCTATCTGCTTGGCCCAAAGAAAGGTCTTTTTGTGTGGCCTGCTCAGCTTACCCTGGGGGTGAGGCTGGCATGGCCTGTGGTGCTGAGGATCAAACCACGGTATCTATGCTTGCCTAAGCTTACCTAAGCAGGTGCTTCAGGCCGCTGAGCTAACTTGCTGGCCAAGATATGATTAATTTTAACCACATCCAACTTCTGCCTCAGTTAAACCCATCTTTAAAATTTGCTTTTACCTGGATAAACACGAAATCTTTCAGCTCTGAGGAAATTCTGGAACACCAGCTCATTCTCTTGACTACAACAACTGAAAATAAGCAAGTGCCATTCTCCACCTCACATCTTGCCTTTATCAGCACCTACCCAGGGTGGCTCGTTCTATTTTTTTGAGCAATACAACGTGGATAATTCTGGGTTCTGATGTTAGATATCATATACAGCTGTGACATGCACTGCTGAGGGGTTTTTTGACTGGAAGTTGAAAATCTGTCAGGAGTAGAAGCAAATGTCACTTCAGTTGTATGCAGTAACCATGTTTTACTGATCCAGGGCACTTTTTTTTTTTTTTTTTTTTTTTTTTTTTTTTTTTTTTTTTTTTTTTTTTTTTTTTTTTTTTTTTTTTTTTTTTTTTTTTTTTTTTTTTTTTTTTTTTTTTTTTTTTTATCAAAAACACATATGAATTTATTTTACTTGGGACTTGTTTTTCATTTGTTTTGCTATTCTGTTTAAGTCTGGAAACAATTTCAAAATATAGTTGTTAAAATGTATCAACAGGTCTTGTTCTTTCTTCTGTCCTCTTAAAACCAGGTAAGCAAGAAGCCAGAATCTTCAGTTCAATTTTCCTTGATGGAGGAAGACTTACCATTTAATGGGTGACAACTAAACTATGGATTTAACTATTTCACTCTTATTTCTGGGCTGGGAGTCTCAAAATTCCTCAAGGATAACTCTCTGGGGATAGGAAAAGAAGCACCTTGTTTCCCAAGTTGAGCTTCTGTTCAAAAATTGTTTGAAGAGAGGATCCTGATTTCAAAAGCAGAAGATAAGGAAAAGTCATGATTATAGTTGAGAATTAATAGTTACTATCTCAGCTACTCTTCTCTTGTTGCTGAGAAAACATACCTGACACCAAAATGAAGTAAGGAATAGTTTGTTTAGCTCATAGTTATTTAATCCCAGCATTAGATCATAAATTGCTCACAAACTCTAGAAGCCCTCTCTAATGACAGCATGACGCTGGGGGGGGGGGGCATCTACATACACATCATAATAGTTACATAAAAATTAGGCTACTAAGGCTCAGAAAGGCAGGTACATGATTGTGTTAGGCTAAGAGGAGGGGTATGTAAAGGGTACTATAAAGAGGTGCTTTGAATGATCAAAGCTCTTGGACACAATCTTAGCTATTACACTGATAAACCGCAACTTGAAACACTTGTACAATTTCTGAGTGATATAAACACCAAGAACCACACAAACTAGCCATCATCTTTATAAAATTAGAGCAGAAACTCATGAAGGTATCTCCCCCCAGCCCCATTCTATCAGTAGCAATATGTTCTAGAATACTCAAAGCAAAACTGGGACTAATTGTATTGTTTAGCCTACAACTTATTTTAAATTCTTATTTTGCTGATTAGTCTAGACAATGCTACATCTTAAGAAGAATAAATATAATTTATCTTATTCTTTTGGAAAAGTTGGGAGTTTATATAGCAAGAGTATGACGTATTGGGAGGGACTCTGGTTTAGAAGTTCTTAGCTTTTGACCCAAACTTTACTATCCTTTGTCTCTATACCTCAAAATGTGATTTTTAAAAAGAATTTTATTTTATTTTATTATTTTTTTTTTGTCTCAGAACTTTTGTTTGTTTATTTATTTATTTTTATGGCTGGCTCAGTCTGCCCTGAGGGCAGGGATGGTGCAGCATGTGATGCTGGGAATCGAACCGCAGTCCCTGCAGCCGCGTAAGCAGGGGCTTTAGACCACTGAGCCATACTGCCGTGACCTAAAATGTGATTTTTGATGGCTAGAAATCTTTTTCATATCACCTAAATGGACCCAGGCACATTACCCTTACAAAAACTCTTTTCATTTCAACCAGGAGTTGTCAGTCAGGGATGACTGCACCCTCAAAAATATCAGGCAGTATCTGAAGACATTTTGTTTGTTACAACAGGGGAATTGCCTGGGCAATACAATGAGGCATGGGGCACTGGCATGGGACAAGAAGAGGGAAGGGCGCAGGTAAGCTACCTATGATGTGTGGGAAATCCCCTGTGACAAAGAATTACCTGCATTCAAGTGGCAATAGTTGTGGATTGGAAAACACCTGGTCGAAATACAACAATCAAGTATCATTTTGTACTAGGTGACTGGTTGGTGTCTGTGTTTCATGGGGTCTTTGCTTTGAAAAGTAACTCTACAGAAAGATGTGTATGTAAGTATTTAGTCCTATTTTGAATTATATATGCCATGGCTCTTTTAAGGATTTGTAAAATAATAAAATCAAGTATTTTCACTACTTGTTTTCATAGTATTTACAGTAGTCTCTTCTCACTCTGGGAAAAAAAAATAATCCTTACCTAATATCCACTAAAAAAGGACCACTATAATTCCTTGAAAAACGGAGACTGGTTGACTTAAAATTCCAGCACCTGCTTTTGTGTAAAGATAACACCCATGCACAAGCCTCGTCCAAGGATAATCTGTGTTTTGCCCTCCCAGCAACGAAGAATTGAAAGTCTAGTGTTCCATCAGGAACTCCTTAAATATTGCTGACATATAAGCTTACAAACATGGACAGAGGAGGTGCGATTTTTACTTGCGAGCATTACCATTAAGTGAATGCCTAAAAAGTTCTATTTCTCACTAACGAAGAGAGGAATATTCAAATCATACAGCTGAGAACTGTTTGTTTAACTGCAGGCTTGCTTGACCTTGTGTACTCTCTTATCTGCCTGCCTCATGATGAAAATTTTTCGTCAGCTCCTGCGAAATATTTTGGCTACAGTGAAAGCTGATCTATCTGGTTTTGTTCAAACAGATTGTGAAACAAAACCATGTGAAAATCTCTGGGATAGAAAGGAAGCCCAAATGGAAGAGGCTTTGTTTTCAGTTCATGATGCCTACTGGTGTAGGTGACCTTTTATAAATTGGAAATGCAAGCTGCACTTCATCCCCGTGGATGCTTGGGAACATGCTTGCACATAAACTGTGCAATTTTCAGATCTGTTCCTGAGTTTTCATGCTGTGCTTTGGAGTTGTAGCTCTTGAGAAGTTCTAAGATGAGAAGTTTTAAAAGGTAACCCCCAGCCTCATGAATATTCACTACATACAGTAGGACACATGGTCCTTTCGGGCTGGGCCAGAGTATAATATGACTTCACTGTAATGGGTAGGGTTGGTACTGTGAAGGAGGGCTGTGCAGAGATCACCACTGGGTTCTCTGATAAAGAAAGCTGACCTAGAAGAGAGAAATCCCAGCTGGCCTGACTAATCGTGTAATCAGAGAAGCCACTGGGGCAGTGGGGACAGTAGCCATTGGCAGGAAGGCAGAGTCCACTTGGCTAACAAAGTAACCTCTTCCAGGTCCTCAAATAAGGGAGCTCTGTGCATGACCCATAAAATTGGAGCCCTGTGTTAGGTCCATGTTGTAATTAGCTCTCTGCTGCTCAGGGACTGGCCACATGGCTTCTGTGTCGGCTTTGCCTCTCTGCATTCCTGCTATTTTGTTGTCGGTCAGCCTGGAGCCCTAAACCTTGAGAAAATTGCTTTTCCTAGAGAGAAGTCAGAATGCTTTATGTTTGTGACAATTAGAAAGCAAGGGTGCCAGGCATGGTGGTGGGCACTTGTAGTCCTAGCAACTCAGGAGGCAGAGGCGGGCAGGATCGCTTGAGTCCAGGAATTCTGGGCTGCAGTGTGCTATGCGGATTGGGTGTCCACTCTAAGTTAGGCATCAATATGGTGACCTCCGGGAGTAGAGGACCAGCAGGTTGCCTAAGGAGGGGTGAACTGGACCAGGTGAACTGGACCAGGTGGGAAATGGAACAGGTCAAAACTCCTATGTTGATCAGGAGTGGGATCACACCTGTGAATAGACCCTGCACTCCAGCCTGGGCACTCCAGTGAGACCCTCTCTCTTTTGAAAACTTTAGAAAAGTACAATCCTATTTCCAAAAAGCAAAGTTGATAAGCACATCTTTGTTCTCAATCCACTGCTGCGTTAAAAACAAGAACAAGAACAACAACAACAACAACAACCTTTCTTTTACTCAATTGACTTGACTAAAGACCAGTGACTCTCAGGAAAATGTATTCGATTCTCAAGTCCTGGTGATTCAAAGCTCCATGGGGCATAAGTCACCATGTGCATTGGCCTTGCTCAGGTTTTGCCCTGTAATACTTCACAATGGTACAACATGATTGTATTAGTTCAACGGTGAAAGACTCAATTCTGGAAGGGTCATTGGGGCCACTGATATTTTATCTTTAAGCAAAAAAGTTTTCTAACCTCACAAGGGTACTTATTGAATGAGTTAAGATTTGAAGTAGATATTTTGGGTCCAAGCTTATTATATTTTGACTATCTTGTGCTGAATAAAATTATCTAGTCCCATAGCTGGGTAATGGAAATCATCCCCATAATGCACCAAATAGTTACAGTGATTATACCCAGCTGCCCAAAAGATTCAGTGTCTCCAAAACATACATGTGCTTACCATGACTTTCATGAGCATGTATCTTTCCTAAGCTTAGAGTTCCTGTTGACAGTGGTGCCCAGATTCATGGGCGGTTGCCTATGGCTCATTGCCCCCTAGAGGAAGAAGCTTGAGAGTCCAGAGGCTGAGACTGGGGTCACTTGCTTTTTGTTAGCTCACGGATGGACCACTGACTGAAGCTACTGCCTCTCCATCCTGTGACTCCCCTCGGGGACGACGTGTCGAGAGATCTCAGGAATTTCAGAACCTAGCAATGCATTTGAGATATCTTTCATTCTGCATTATCTCTTTTTCTCCTAAGAGCCACGGTGAGAGTTCCTCCCTCATAAGCAATTCGGTATGAGGAAGCACCACCCAGCAAAGGCTGGCCTCGTGTATTTTTGCTTGAGCAAGAGCCACTACTGGTGGCATTTGAACCTGCAGAGGTTCTGGAGCCATAGGTTGGAGGAAGTTTATGATTTCATGAAGATTTTCTCAAGTCTCCTATAGGTCAGGTCTGAAGGAGTTTGTCTCCGAGTGGGGGAGGTAATTAATTAGTAATGAGGCGAGTCATCTGGGCATTCTGCAGACCCTGCTGACATGGGGAGGGAAGGAGGATGGAACAAGAGACCTGCTGCGCTGTATCTCTGTTGTGTTACGTGGGATGGAAAATGAGCTTCAAAGCTTAAAATGTTTCAAAACCCTGAATCAAGCTGAGCCTCCTCCTGTCGGCCCACGGGGAGGCTGTCACCGAGTAATGCGCAGCTGATACTTTATTAGTTTAGTAGGGAGGGGTGGCGGAGTCCTGCTATTTTGTGTTAGGACTTTTCTGGTGGGGTCCTCTTCACAAAAGGCCACCTGCTGTAGGAGAGCGTTTATGTGCAATGTCTCAGATTGCAAGTAGATTGGTGGGGGTAAGAGCACAGGGGAGAGGCCTAGAACTGACTGCTGTTGCCTAGGGTTTCCTGGGAGTGACCAGAGCATCCCGGGTTAGATGGTGGTGATGGGTGAGCAACACAGCAAACGGACTAAAAAAAAAGGAACTGCACGCTTTAGAATGATGAGTTCTATGTTATATGAATTATATTAGAAGAAACTTGAGAGAGTCCTGTTATCTTAAGATATGGGCCAGTGAAAAGTGACACCATGGTGACAGGCCCTGCAATCCTCTGGATGGCAGCAATGGAAGCTCTTGCATATTCCACACCAGCTGCTGCTCTCAGGGTCAGGTGTGTTTACCCATTTAACCCTCCCAAGACATCCTCCCCAAGTGGGTGCTTTCATTAAGCCTCACTTTACAGATGCGAGAAATGGAGGCCCACTGAGGTCCTGGGACTCACTCAGGACCACAATCTGGCCATGGCAGAACCTGGCTCATCACCAGGCAGGCTGTATCTGGAGTCTCCATCTGGCGCCCAGGGCCATGCCGTCTGGAGTCCAGCAAGTTCTTTACATGGGAAATGTTGCAAAAGCAATCTGGAGCGGTTACGTCAGAGGAAGAGCTCAGGGTGGCCCAGCTTGCGTAGTGTCAGGGGCTTGGCCTGTGACAGAGGTTATCTACAGGAAGATTAGCCTCCAGGTTGTCGTGTTGAGGCTGCTGCTGACGTCGACTGGTGCCATGGCCTGTTTGTTTAGAGCAGGGGCCCACAGGCATCTCTTGCTGCAGATTGGGCTGGGCAGCACCTGGAGATATTAGGAGAGGTCCCTCCAATGGGCAGAAGGGAGGTGGCTCGGCACGGGGTTCCTGGCAACACCGACAGCTGTCCCAGTGCACCGTGACCTTGGGAGTTAATGTGTACACACACCGGCCAATTTGGGTCGCCGTGAGAAATCGTTAGGAAAGCCCACTGCACAATGTTCTATGTTTTAAAATCAGATGTGTCGAATGAAAGAAAACGAGCCACTTTGAAGAGCATAAAACTACTCTGTTTTGGGTCAGTACTCCCTAGAAACAATAACCTTTTCCGTTGTGCTGAATATTTTAACATCTATGACTTCCACTGTTCTCAGATTTGTCTTCACTTGGTTGGGGTATGTTTGGCACCTGGAGCTCTGAACCCTGTGGAGCTACAGTGCTGGGGCAAAGCTTTGCCCAGGTTCAAAGCCCTCTGGCGCCTTGAGGGCGGTGTTTTTGGAAAATTTCCTTTGTCTGTTGGTGTCTATTTCCTGAATATAAAACAAACAATGCCCAGCATCTACTTTATAGCGTTGGTATAAAGTTTAAGTGCACTGCTAGAGCACAAAATTACAATCTAAATAGCTGAACCGTCTTATTTGCAGTTCTGGCCTGAAGCAGCCCTACAGGGGTAGGGCATGTGTTTCCATGGGTAGAACAGGGGGAGCCTGGTGTTTTCAACAGAGGAGGGCTGAAGAAAAGCAGAAACAGAGAACAAAAAGCGGATTCGTCATTTCATAATTATTTTCTTCTGTGGTGGGGACAGGACAATACAACAATAACTGACGAGTTTATCAGGTTGCTTCAGTTTTCCTTCGTCTCTGTGTGTGTAAAGGCCAGGCTGAGGGAATCCAGTTTCATTCTAACTGACCACAGTTTGTTTGGGTCATTCGGCTTGATTTCTCAACAAAGTGAGAAATGGCCTTAGTTTCAGTTTGGTGATGTGGAACGGAGGCATGAAGGGCCCCATTTTGATCTCTATTCCAGTCAGTTAGCACCTGAGACAGAAGCTTGGGCCAAAGGGAGGACCTCTACAGTGTCTATTTAACAATCTCAAGAGTGCAAGTCTGTTGGCGAGAAGGAGGGACCAGCGCATATTTCACCTGCTTACATTTCATATGACTGTTTCAGTCTGGTAAATTAATAATTAAAATGGAAACAGGTACACCTTGGCACCAGCCTTGTTCTGTTCAGGGCATGGTCTATTCATGGCTTTGTGTGGTTCTAATGAGGTCCCACTTGAAACATAGGCTGATGTATGAAGACAGATCTTTCATTTTAACGTATTTAGTACAGGGTCTATAGGGTTGCACTACATAGATCGGACTTACAGTGATCCTCTTGCTTTCGGCCTCCCCAGCACTGGGAGTACCGGCTCGAGCGCCATGACCCGACTCAGTTGCCGTTTCAGCCCATCACCTTGCACACTGGGGACCAAATCCTTGTCCCTGTACCTGCCTGAGCGGGTGCTTTATTCCATGGAGCTATCTGGTCAACTCTTACAAAGACAGGTATTAGGGGTGGCTGGATAGCACCACAGACTAAAACACTCGCTTAAGCAGAGTGCAGCAGCAGGGGTTCGACCCCCAGTGTGCCACGCAGGCTCTGGCCTTGGAGTGTGCTGAGACAGCAATTGAGACTGGGTGTGGTGGTGCATGCCTGTAAACCCAGTGCTTGGGAGGCTGAAAATAGGAGAATTATTATGAGTCTGGTCTACACAGTGAGACCTTGTAGACCCTGTAGACCAGGCCTTCCCAGAGGTATGAGACCTCAGTTCACAGTGCCAGATACTTGATAGCCTCACAGCTGCTAAGGAAGTCTGCTCTTGGTTAGTGTTTGCGGGTCACAGAGTGTTGGGCCTAGGAGGTGTGTCAGGGACAGGCAGCTGTGCTTACCTTCTCCCCTCCTGGGTTAGGGAACATGTTCAGAGAGCTGTATGCCTCTATTTAGAATTCTAGATAAGTCACCATAGAACCTGAGACTCTAAGTTCTTGGTCTAGCTCCAGGGGCATGCGTTTCCTTTACAGCAGTCGCTGTCCTGGGTAGAGCCCCACACTACGTGCTCCCGGGATCACAGAGGGACTGGCAACAGCTTCCTTGCTGGGCTCCCTGTGCGGACCTCTCCCACCTCCTCCTGCACCACACCATGCGCAGTCCTCTGGGTGAGGGCAGGAGGAAGCTGGGGTCTGCGTTCGATGCTTTAGAAAGTCTGGTGTGCATAGCAAGGCGCATCAGTCTCTGTTCCCCAAATCATAGTGCAGCCCGCTCCTCTTTCACTTCCAGCCCTCTGTGCATATTTTCTATTGTCTAGATTTGGTACATCATTAACTTCTCTGTGACTCAGTTTTTCCACTTGTAAAACAGATACAGTTCTGTTCATTTTGTAAGGTTTTCAAGAGAATGAAATGAGCTTATCAGGGTATCTGACTTGGTATAGTGCCTGGCACATGACCACAGCTGCTATGATTAATATTTTAGAATTGGTTTTGGATTCACCTGAGTGTGACCGGAAACTCCTGGGAAGGAGAACATAGTACTCGGTCTGTCGTCCCAGTCCTTCGTCTGCATCCTCCTCCTGGTTTCCACAACTTCAGTCCTTAGTATTCTCAGGAGAAGACTTTGCTCACCTTTTTGGGCACAATCCCTAAAAGAAGCAGTGGTTTCTCCTCTGATGAGAAGGTATGGCAGAAGCAAAGTGTTATTCTTATCCAGGATGCTGGTGAGAGTTGTATGTGTTGAAAAGAAGCACCCACCTGTGGAGAGGGAGAGGCCCCTGGGTCACGGGAGGAAGGGCGCCACGGTCTCTGGTCACCTCTTTCCCTGAGCCACCCTCTGCAGGAAAGCAGGGTCAGGAAGGTGTGTCCTGAAGAGCTGTGTCGGAGCTGCTGTGCCTTGCTCTGCCAGGCTCTTCTGCTGACCACAGCAACTAAATACTTGGCACTGGGGGCTTGGCCCGGGAAGGCTTTCACATTCCACTGGGCAGCTACCTGCTTGCCTCTGTCTCCTGCCGCACTGACCCTGTGCCCTTCTGGGTTGAGTTGTCTTACTTATGTCTCTTTTTCAGAAGAATCACTGATGAAACAAACTTCTAAGCCTGAGAAATGTCATTGATTGTGGGACAAAGGATGAGGCTTGTCAGATTCTCCAGACTCAGGGGACCGAGTTGGCCTGGCCACACGTTGCCTCATACCTCTCCTTCCTGTGTTGCGTGGGACAGTGACTCTGGTCTTCTTTCATTATCCTGTGTCTGTCATGCCCTCTCCTGCCAAACCAGCTGCACCGTACCCTTTTCCAGGTCTATGGCACCCAGGGCCACTCCACCAAAGGATACATCGATGCTGTTCTATAGAAACTTGGCAGAACTGTAAGTCCCACATGTTATCTTAAATATTCTTACAGCCACCTGAACAAGTAAAAAAAGAGTGAAATTAGATTTGAGAATGTTTTATTTGACCCAGTTTATTCAAATGTTGCTTTTACATGCAATTAATATAAAAAATAACAAAGGTGTTCTATATCCTTCCCGTCTCCCCAGTCTTTAAAATCTAATGTGTGATTTGTATTTATAAAGCATCTTAGCTTCGACCACCCACATGGCTCAGTTACCACATGAGTGGTTACTATGGTAACAAGCAGGTAGTATTGTGCCATTAATATTCCATTAGAGTAGAATTGTATAAACAACATTTTTTTCTGGAAAGCTGCCATTAAAAAGTCTTGTTTTAATACAAAATAGTAAATTGTGACAATTTTCTGATAGAAAAAAAGGGTCTGGAGGCAGCGGGGTCTTTTTTCAAATGTGTACAAGTGGTGGCTTGTGCCATGGGGCTTTTGCATGCGCTGTTCCCTCTTCCTGGAAGTCCATCCTCGTGCCACTCCCGTCATTCAGGCTTTGTTCATGTTTCCTTTAATTTTGGGTCATCCACGGTGCCTGGATTCTCTCCTCTTACAGAGCCCCATTTCTTTGCTTCCCAGAACTTATTTGGACTTATAATAAATATATCTTACAGGTAAGATAATGTCATTCAATTCTGTCTTGAATACAGAACAGCCAGCTCGGAGAGGAGCGATTCACATCTGGTCTGGTTCATCACTGAATCCCCAGTGGGAGCAGAACACCTAGAGCATGGGCCAGCCGGCCAGAGTGGCCAGTGCCAACAGTACAGCGACATGAGTGGGTGGGACATGCATGTCCCCATGTGCCTGATCCAGTCACATAGGCTCTGCTGTAGGATCAAGCAGAGACTAGACTGCTTCTCCTGTCACTCCAGGGAGGAAAGCTGTCTGTCCGCTCCCACTACTGCAGTGTTTCCTGGCCAAAGCCACATCCTCTGCAGTAGCCCCCTTGGGTGGTTGCCCCATTTCCTTATGGAGCTGAGCCTCTTTGGACATTGGTTGATTGATTGATTGATTGATTACAAAACCGGGGATCGAAAAGAAGACCTTGCAGGCACTTGTGCCAGTCCAGAGCTGAGACTCTGAGTCTCATCTCGGGCTTATTCAGGAGATTTCTTCTTCAGTGGATACTTTTGGACAAACACATTTTGAAAGTTGGGCCATTGGTGACATGGAAAGCAAGCTACTCAGGCAATAAAACACAGCTGCTTGAATGCACAGGATTGTGCAATTTCTTATCTGAAGCCTTAGGCAAGCTGGGAAATGTACTCACTTGCATCATACGGGGTCTTCTCCCTTCCTATCTCCTGAGTTCCTATCAAAAAATAAAATCCATGTTTGGAACAGTTACAGATCAGCGTCGTGTGCTATAGGCACAAGACAAGACAAAATTCTTTGGTAATTCATGAACCGCGATTATATACCTACTAAGCATAGTGGTTAAGTTTCAGAGCTTTCACGTCATCAGACTACCTGGCTTCAAATCTTGGTCCTGTCACTCACTAGAAGCATGATCTTGGGGCAGTTACTTAAATCTTCTGGAGCTCAATTTCTCTTTCTACCAAAAGAAAAATTAAAAGAAGAATCTACCCTATGAGTATTGTCCAAAGCTTAAGAGAGTTACTTACTCTATGGTACCCACACACTGTGTGGTCCATGGGGCAGTCTCCCTCCAGAACTTTTATATTTATTTTTATTTGTATCTGTCTGACATAGAAGAGTTAGTTGAGAATCGACGATGCAGTGATCATTATACAAACACAGACAACACAATTAGAGAAGAATCAAAGTCCAGAACTTATTAATCTCTTGATTGCTCCTTGAATTCTTTTTGCTAAGTTTTTATTAAAATATATTTCAATGGCCAGCCTTCCTAAATTGTTACACAGATTTAATGCAATAGCTATCAAAATACCGTGAACATACCTCATGGGCCTGAAGAAATTATTCCTAAAATTTATTTGGAACCAAAAAAGACCTAGAATTGTGTAGACAATCCTGGGCAACAAAGACAAGGCAGGAGGCATTACAATTCCTGACCTAAAGTTATACTACAAAGCTACAGTGACAAAATCAGCATGGTACTGGCAAAAAACAATAGACCTGAAGATCAGTGGAATAGACTAGAAGATGGAGAAGCAAATACAAACACACTCAGCCACCTTATCTTCAACAAAGGGGCCAAACATGCTTATTGGAAGAAAGATAGCCTCTTTAACAAATGGTGCCAGAAAAACTGGCTCTCTATATGCCGAAAACTAAAACTTGACCCAGGTCTATCACCATGCACTAAACTAAAGTCAAAATGGATTAAAGATTTAAATATTCAAAGAAAAACATTAAATCTCTTGGAAGAAAAAGTAGGAGAAAATCTTGAAGACATTGGGATAGGCAAAGAATTCATGGACAAAAATCAAAATGCACATTTAAAAGTTGAAAGAATCAACAACTGGCACCACACCTGGCTAAGAAGTTTTTGCGCCTCAGAAGAAATTAACAACAGAGTGAAAAGACAACCCACAAATTTTGAAAAGATTTTAACTAATAAGTATTCAGACAAAGGTTTTCTATCTAGAATTTATAAAGAACTAAAAATCATTAGGGTCCCAAAATTCAAAGACCCAATCCAGAAATCAGCATCTGAGATGAACACACACTTCTCAGAGAAAGAAATTCAACATGCCTACAAATACATGAAGAAATGCTTCACATTGCTAGCCATTTATGAAATGCAAATTAAAACAATATTTAGATACATATCTCCCCAGAAAGAATGGATACCATAAAGAAATCAACCAACAACAAATGTTGGAAAGGCTGTGGGGAAAAATGAACCCTTCTCCACTGCTGGTGGGAATGTAGACTTGTGCAACCATTATGAAAGCAGTATGGAGACTCCTTAAAAAACTAGAGCTGGAAATCCCATTTAATCCAGCTATCCCCCTACTGGGAATTTTCTCAGAAGAACTGAAAATATCATATCATAGTGATATCTGTGTGCCTATGTTCATAGCAGCACAATTTGTGATAGCCAAATCTTGGAAACAACCCAACTGCCCATCATCTGAAGAATGATTGAAAAAGATGTGGTATTTTTTTTTTTTTTTGTCTTTTTGAGACAGGGTCTCACTGTGCAGTTCTGGCTGGCCTTGAGCTCACTTTTGTAGCCCAGGCTGGCCTTGAGCTTGCACTGATCCTCCTGCCTCAGCCTCCCAAGTGCTGGGATTACAGGCGTGTGCCACCATGCCCGGCGCAAGATGTGGTATTTTTATACAATGGAGTATTACTCAGCTATAAAGAATGATAAACTAGAAGACTTCATATATAAATGGATGTATCTTGAACATATACTCATAAGTGAAATAAACAAGACCTACATGTGTAAATATCATACAGTCTCCCTAGTGTAAGAACTCAAAAGAAGAAAAGAAAAAAAGTGCAGAGGCATAACATAGCTCAATGGAAATCAAGGACTTAAGGGTTAAACAATGAAGTGACTGAAAGCAGAAAAGATAGGAAGCATGGCAGGGGCAAAGTCATGCACTTATATGCACAGGATGAATTGGATAATGATTTAGGAATGTCCAAAGTGTTTCTGACACTGAGGATATCAATGGATAACAGTAATAATATGATTGGAATGCCTGTCATTCTGAAATTTTAGTTGTGTGCTGCTTCTAATGTAATTTTAGTTATTGCTATACTCTTTCAAGTAAATGTTTGGTTTATAAGAAAACAAAAAAGGGTAATAATTGAGAGTAAGAGACTAGAAAAATGCCGTAGGATTAACTGGCTACAATTTTGTATATACTTAGATTTCTAAATGTATAAAAATTGTGTAACTGTTTATCCCATTCTATAGAGATTTATTAGAATATCAATGATTGATAGAAAATGCCAATCCCAAGTTAAGTCTAAAATGTTTGATACTCAGAAAGATAGTGATGTTAAAAGTACCTATGTTATACAGTAATAACATCACTAAGCTTTTCTTCTGGAGGGTTAAGAATATAAGTTTACAGACCAAAAATTAGAGAAAAAAGGCTACAAGGATAGCCAATTTTTGGCCCTAGCCCTTCAAGGTCAGTGAGGACTCAGGATACAAGAGAACCTGTACTATAACATCCTATAACTCAGTGGTGTCCAAAATTTTCTGTTCAAGGAGAATATGGGGCTACAGAGGAAAGGATTGAAGATACATGGTGTGCCAAAGGAGAGTGACCTAGAGAGAAAATATTCTCTCAGGCTTTCACAGAGAGCAAACTGGTCAAGCAATGGCTGTGACTCAGCAATGGCAAACTCATCCAGATGGTTGTCACTGACAGCAGCTCTACAAAGCAGTGTATACGGCTCCAAAATAAATCCTGAGGAGATTTGACTGACCTTGAGAGATACAAAAGTTACATAGTTTGCTATACAGGTCTTGCTTAAACTTGCCCTTAACCACCCAGCAGAAAAATTGAACCACAAGGCATAAAAATGTAAAGCTAGATTAGAATGCTTAGCTATAAAAGGCTTAAATCAACAGCTTCCAAAATTGCCAGTTTTGCCAATAACCCACTGTGATTATTGAACATTGGATTATGCATACAACTACTTTCTCTTAGTTCAGTGAGAAGAGATTATTTGTACCAATAATGATTTGAAAAATTATAACATCTACTAATGCCACTGAGCTGTATTCCCAGCCCTGTATATCAAATATTGAAATGCACTACTAACGTTTTTGAAATTGTCACATTGTTATACATTGTTATTTCTTGTTAAAAGTAATAAAAAAAATTTAAAAAAGAATATACTTCACCCAAGTAAGACTTTCAATGAAAAAAAAAAAAAAATAGATCTGATGGTTTTAGAATGTGGAGGCACTGTCATGACATTCTCTGAATCTTGTGGTCAGAAGGAACACTAGTTAAGGGATAGAAAAGGCTCGAGAATACTTCCCAGCATGCAGTGCTCAGATAAGCTGGTTCATTCTAATGGGACTCATCTGAGCCCTGAGGGTAATTTGCCTCACTTGGGAAGGTAAAGATAAGGAAAGCCTTCTTGTTCTACTTCAATTACAAGGCAGGACAAAAAGAATATCCTGTATATATGGAAAGGAAGGTGATCGGTGACATGGCTCTATCGCATAAGCCAGGTTTTAACTTAATTCCTCTTATTCACGTAACCCTTTTTATCTGTCTGCTTGATGTCAGGCACTGTGCTAGGCCTGAGCATAGGCCACTGGGCATAGAGTGGTGAGAATAAGTAGTTGTTAGTGAGCTCACATGGGAACGAAAAGACAGACAAAGCCCAATAAAGTCATATGGAATAGACTAAGTAGAATAAAAATAAAAATAAAAGTGATGGAGATGCAGGTGGATATTTTAGATAGCGTGATGTAACAGCCCTCTCAGATAACGTCACAATCTAGTTTTTATTTATTTCTTAGAATCTCATCCTTTGTGCAGCTTATTCAATATGCCTTATGAGTACTGAATGTGCATCAGACTCTGTGCTAACGGGGAAATGGAATAATGAACAAAACTGACCAAGTTCCTTCCTTTTGTGCAAATCTGCTTCTTCTCATGGAGCAGGGGAAAGCGCATCTTTTGTTATGAGGATTGGCTGAAGTACAGGATGAATTCTTTTCCAGCCATTTATGAAACTGAGTCCAAGTATCTAAAGAAGAGGGTTTGGTAGGATGTTTTTGTCCCTGTGATGTGGTTACATGACCACCTATTAACCTCCTCTTTCAGACTATACAGTACCTACTTTTCCCATACATAAGATCATTGCTTGAAGTAATGCTAAGTAATATGTATCTGCCTTTCCTTACCTGCTGGCTCCAGATTCATGTATTAACAGCTGTCCAGCAGCTCCACCTAACTATTCCCAGGCTATAAAATACCACCAAAAACAAAGCTCTTATTTTCTCTCCAGCAGGTTCTACTTGTTATGTGCCCTCTCTTCATTCGTAGCTTCCTCACCTCGGTCACCAGACCGAAGCCAGATATCTGAGGATCAACGCCAACTTTTGACTGTAGGCGGCTCCATCCTGTGGGTTCTGCTTTTCTGTGTCTCTAGAACCTGTCCTCTCCTTGCTGTGGCCCAGCTGTCTCAGGTCTGCTTTTGCTGGTCATTTTCTGATGGTTTATAATGTCATCATCGATACAGGTAACAGAGATCTTAAGATATGATCATTTACACTTACCTATTGAAAATTCTCCAGGGTTTGCAGTCAATTACCACAGTTGAAACTTCCTGGTGTGGAGCACAAGGTCCCTAGGACTGGTTCAAACTCATTTCCTGAGGTTCTGTGTGGCAGGGTCACCCACCATCCTCATTCCTTGTCACACTCTCAGATGATGCCAATCTCCTCCCATCGTGGTTTCTATTCTATCACACTTACATGATTTTCACACCACTCTCATCAGAGAGGTAGTGTTATGAGCTCTACTTTACAGAAGGCATAATGTCCCCAAGGGGACACGGATAAGGAACTGAGACTTCAATATAAGTATGTCTTTTTGCCTTAAATTATGTCCATTCCAAATGATTGCGACAAACTTCTTTACCTCCATGGCATTTGCACATACAGTCTCCTGCAACCAGTAGTGTCTTCTGCTAGCTTCCCAAGACATTCTTTAGACAGAAACCTGTCCCCAGGAGATACAGCATTCCCCAACCACACCCAACTCTTGCTTGTTGCATTTCCTGGAGTCCTTCAGATCAGGAAAGGTATTTCATCATCTCTGCAACTGTAGGGACTAGGATGATGCCTAAACACACCAGGCACTTACCACATGCTTTGGAATAAATGAATGCATGCGTGCCTGAAGACAGAACTTTGGGAGCAGAATGAGCCATAAGTCTCTACCTTCATCTGCTAAACTCCTTCCCTGTAACTTCCCAGCACATATATTCTAAACTAAACATGCTTTCATGGATTCTCTTATTCATTCATTTTTCAAGGATGCATTGAATTCTTTTAAGTCCTAGCTAAACTCTGTGGTGCGAGAATGAAGCAAAAGCATCACTGTCCCCAAAGGCCTCACTGTGCAAGGGGAGCAAAGACAGCTAGCCATTCAATTGTCATGACTTAAAGAAGGCTTATGTAATGGGCTGAGTTTGAAAACAATAAAGAATTTATATTGCACTTAAGGACACTGTGAAAGCATTTACAAGAGGATAACAGTTGCTGAATATGAAATGTGACAGTGATCAGAGTTGAATTGGAGGGGTTTCAAGGATTGTTATACCTGACTGTCCGATTACTATCACAGAGATCCTGCCAGAACCACAATATTGTAAAGAGGTCACTGTAACATTCAGCAAAGAGTCCTTCTACAAGGGCAACTTCCCAGCAGCTATCTATCCAACCTTGAAATGACACACTCTTGTGTCATTTCATTGAGGCCAAGGGAAACTACTTGACAATATCTGGTATAATCCCCCTCCCTTTTGTCTTTGAAAACATTCCCTTGTCTCAACCTGCTTTGACTTGGCCCATAGGTTACTGTGTCATGTGCAGTCTCATTGCAGTGCATAAAGTAAATTACTCTTTGGGGAATCTCTCTGAGATTGTTTCCTTTTTGTATTACATTGACATGAGTCTTAAATGCAGATGTCAAACGGAAAATAATTTCAGGATTTTGGAAATGCTTAGAAGAAGGATGTTTGAAGCAGCAAGAATGTAAGTGCAAGGGACAGAGGCATGGGTCTGCTCTGTGATGCAGGATGGCTTCCACGTTGGAGAGCGACAAGGAGGAGGAGGCTGGGCCGGGGACAACACAGATTTCACAGGCTCTGGGGAGTGTGAATTGTAAATACTGGGGCACCAGGGGAGTCACTTGAATAGGTGAGTGAAGGTCTGGCTTTCTTGTTTATTTGTTTGTTTTGGCTTTCAGAATCATACCTCTAGGATCCAGATGGAGAATTGTTAAGGTCCTGGGTATGAATAGCTCTTGTGAAAATGGAGAAAAGGTGAACTTAGAAGACACTAGAGAAAAACTTAAAAGGCACTCAAGAGAGAACAAAGAGAACTTGATTGACAAAAATGGGGCAATGATGAAGAGAAGGGTGGGAGAAGAGAGATCGAGGGCGGTGTCACTGAGCTTGCGCTATGTGCTCTGACTTTTAAGAGAGGGAATGATGCAGAAATGGTAAGAGGCTGGTGAGTGCTTTTGAAATGTACTCAGTTTGCTAAAAAGTTCCCTTAAAAACTCTCCCTACCCTATCTGATGACTTCTAGATATTTAAATCTGTTTGTGTCAGAGATGTGTTATTTTTAATTTTTTAGTATCAAGGATTGAACTCAGGACCTCGTGCTTGGCAGACAAGTGCTTATTCTAATGATTTATTTCCCAGGCCCCAGAGATATTTTCAACAATGATTATTTAATAAATTCATCCAAAAAAAATAAAAAAATAAAAAGAAGCCGGGCGTGGTGGTGCATGCCTGTAATCCCAGCACTCGGGAGGCTGAGGCAGGAGGATCGGTGCGAGTTCGAGACCAGCCTGGGCTACAAAAGTGAGCTCAGGACCAGCCTCAACTGCATAGCCAGACCCTGTCTCAAAAAGACAATAAATAAATAAATAAATAAATAAATAAATTCATCCAAAGTGGTTATTTCAAAGTTAACATGGAGTTTTAGGGTCCCTGGGAACCAGAAGTCTGAGCAGGGAAAGCATGGAGGCCACCTCTGTTGATGTGTCCCCTACAGCTCCTTTGTCTTGGCCTCTAACACTAAGCTTTCATTTGGAATGCAGAAAAGGCTCTGCAGCTTTATTATCTCCAAGATTTACAGTGCATGCAGTATGGTTTATTAACTGTAAATGTCCAGCCACAGTTATGAGTCATGGAGTGTTTCTTTCTTTTGTTTCTTTATTGTTTGATTTTATCTTGGAAAGTGGAGATCATGTCAGGAGATCTATAGTCAGAAATCGATATGTTCATTTTAAGTCATAGATAAGATTGTTTTCCTTATAGGATTGGCCGGCTACAATTTTGTATATATTTACATTTCTAAGTGTCTGCCTAAAAATGTGTAACTGCTTTTTATCACATTGTATAGGAATTTATTAGAATAGTAATGATGGGTGGAAAATACCAGTTATGAGTTAGGTGCAAGATGTTTGATATTCAGAAAGAAAGTGACGCAAGTACCTATCTTAAAGAGTACTAGTATCACGAAGCTTCTCTTCTGGAGGGTTAAGAATGTAAGTTCACAGACCAAAAATTAGAATAAAATAAGGGCTACAAGGATTGCCAATACTTTGGCCCTAGCCCTTCAAGGTCAGTGAGGACTCAAGATACAAGAGAACCTGTACTGTAATATCCTATAACTCAATGTTTTCCCAGATTTTTCTGTTCAAGAAGATTATAGGACCACAGAGGAAATGGATTGACAATGTATAGTGTGCCTAAGGAGAGTGACCTAGAGAGAAAACATTCTCTCAGGCTTTCACAGCAAACTGGTCAAGAAATGGCTGTGACTCATCCAGACGGCTAGCACTGACAACAGTTCTACACAGCACTGTACATGGTTTCAAAGTAAATCCTGAGGGGATTTGACGGGCCTTGGGAGATACAAAAACTTTGTGTTTGTTATACAGGTCTTGTTTTAACTTGCCCTTCACCACCCAGCAGAAAAGTTTAACCACAAGGCATGAAATGTAAAGCTAGATTAGTATGCTGAGCTGTAAAAGGCTTACATCAACAGCTTCTGACATTGGCAGTTCTGTCAATAACCCACTGCAACTATGGAATACTGGACTATGTATACAACTACTTTTTCTTAGTTCAGTGAAAAGAAATTTTTTTGTAACAACAATGGCTAAAAAATTATCATGTCTACACTTTATGCTCTGTATAATTACTATGAGGACAACAATATGCATCAATTATTGGGAATATACTACTAACGTATTTTTGAAAATGTCACATTGTTATAAAAGGAAAATATGCATGTAGAGCAGGGCATGATGTCACACACCTCCATCTGTAGCATTTGGGAAGCAGAGACAGGGGATTGCAAGTATGAGGCCAGCTCTGACTACACAATGAGACTCTACCTCAAAAAAAAAAATCTTATACAATGTTTTGAGATTTTGAAACTATACATTATTTATGTCCTAATCTTTAGGAGCTATTTATTGATTGAATATTTAAAGGAAATTTTCATAACTTAAAAGACGAACAGACGAAAAACAAAAAACAAATGAGACTCAAATTTCCCTTGGAAATTTCGCAGAGCTCAGCAAAGTAATCCAGAATCTCAGTTAACCTCTAAGAGTTACTATAAAGAAATCTTACACAACAGTAGAGCACATTATTCAGGAACTTCAAGGTATATTTTCAGAACAGCATCTTGAAGCTCTTAAATGCTTATCTTTGGCACGCTCAGTCATGGGACAGCTGATATTCAACACATCAGAGGAACATCATGCTGACTTGTACAGAAGTGACTTACACAATCTTGACGTGCTCTCAGCTGAGCTTCGTTGCTGGAGAATCAAGTGAAAACACAGAGGGAAAGACATAGAGCTTCTTTCTATTATTCGTGGAACCCTCTGTTTGCCTGACATCAAGTTTCCTAATGTGTACACCTCGCTGAAAGTCTCGTGTATTCTTCCTTGTGATGAAAGTTGAGAATAAACACTATGAAAATGGACGCAAGTATCTCAAAGCATGTTTAAGGACTACTTTGACAGATCAAAGATCAAGACACTTGGCTTTGCTTAACATAAATTTTGATATAAAACATGATCTGGATTGAATGGTGGATAAATATATCAAATTATAGACAACTAAATCAGAGCTTCCTACAGTTGTTTCAGAAACTGTTGCAAACACCTAAGAGACTTTTATTTTTTATTTTTTTATTTTTTTGTCTTTTTGAGACAGGGTCTCACTGCAGTTGAGGCTGGCCTTGAGCTCACTTTTGTAGCCCAAGCTGGTCTTGAACTCGTACCAATCCTCCTGCCTCAGCCTCCCGAGTGGTGGGATTACAGGCGTGTGCCACCACACCCGGCTTTCTAAGAGACTTTCAAAATAGGCTTTCTCATATATTTGCTATTTGTGAAAAAAGGCATAAGGAGTGTGCAGGTCACTTAATCACTGAACATGGTAGACCATAGACCTGTAATTTAATATATTAGCCATTTGATAATCCATATTTAAGTGGCTGTGCTGAACTTTCACGTTTCTGAGATCTGTCTGTTTTCCAGAAAATAGCTCTGGGAGTGCCATGCTTCACTTGGCGTGACTTCTGTTGGTGACACTCTGAAGTTGTCTTAGTGAAGTCATTTTAGACAGCACACTTACTGTCTCTGTAGATCCCTCGTCAGATATTGAGTTGTTAGTTTGTGAAAAAACAAGTTTTGAGATGATGTGGGAGAAGGAAATGCATTTTACAAAATGTTATGGTGAGCCGCATCGCTGGCCTGTGATTAGTAGCTTTAAGTGTGTTACTAAAAATCTCTAATGGACAGCTAAGGGAATTACTAGAGAAAAGTGTGTGAGCATACCAGATCCCAGTGTAGATTTTGTTTTTATGAAATGAATTTAGAAGAGGAGGTTACAGTTAAAGTTTGAATGGAAAAGCTTGCTGCTGTATTCCACATCGGGCTGTTGCTGTTTACATTCCCTTGTTGAGCCTACATCTTCTTAAGCTTCTTAGCAGGTAAATGTTGAGCATTTCTGCTTCATGGTCCATATGAATCCAGAGGCCATCATACAGGCAAATGAATTGTCTGTATCCTGCCATCTTTTTCCACATCTCATCTTGATTTACAAGCAAAAGTTGGAAAACCTACAAAATGTTTCATGGTTTATTTAGAAATAATCAGAAAATATTGCTGTTATTTTTGATGAAGAAAATTTGGTATAGTTGATTTTAATCTAAATAAAATGTGAATTTTGCTTTTAAAAAGAGTACCTTTATACCAGAGATGATCAGAAGTAATGATTTCAACAGAAATTTTATGCCTTATAATTAAATATTTCAATGTAGATCCAAATACTTGTATCTTCTGATTTTGGTAAAACATCTTTTCAGCCTTGGTATACATGTCCAGTTATACTTTTCATAAAGAATAAAGTTACCAAATTATAAAAACAAACAAACAAACAAACAAAAAACAAAAAAACAACAAAAAAAAACATTTTGTTCCTTGGCAAAATAAACATGCAAGCATCTCAGGCCACACCACTGCATAAATAAAATATCTGCCACCAAAGCAGGCCACAGGGTCCCTTGTCACTCTTTGCCATGGATCTCAGTGGTAAAAAAAGTGGAGAATGAAAGCAAGCTGCGGATCAGCTGAGAATTAACACATGCTATTGTTTTTGAGTTTTCCAAATATTTTCGAACTCCCATTGTGTTTTTTGTGTTTTGTACTCCAGGCTCCTGCCAAGACCTCCTCCAGTGACATTCCTTCCTGGGTTCCCAAGTCATCAGGAGGGCAAACAACACTTCCCCTGGGTCATAAATCTCAAGGACATATTTATATGAATTAAAATGCGACAATGACTAGAATGTATATTTTGTATTGTTTTTTGGGGGAGTCATAAATTGGACTGTTAAAATGAGACTTGCTGCATCTGACCATCTACTTTTGATGTACAGTTTTAGGAAGAGCTTCAGCACACATCTAGAACGATGAAAACCACATATTTTGTGGCTTTACTAAATATAGAAATTGAGGAAAGGATGGATAGAATGAAAGATTTCAGAAAGCTGATTAAATTTAACTGAAAAGATAGACATAGACATGTAGCTTTTTTCCTGATCTATGTGTATACTTCCCTACCCACGGACCAATCATTCTTAGAAAAATTCTTTCTCCACGCTGTTGGTTGAACACTTTGAGTTGCCAGTGTGAATTTTTCTGCTACCATCATTAAGTTATTTGGCTAATAAAAAGGTAATTTTCCTTTTTCTACTTGAATTTATGGCAATTTCTAATAGATCATTCACATTAATTCACTAAATTTCAAAAGCATCTAATAAAGATGACTAGCTTTATAATTTAAAGCCAATTGGTTCTAACTCAGGGGTCATCTCTGGGTCTTATTTGGAACTGACAACTGTCTTGTTTCCAGGTCCTGCATTTCAAAGGGGAATCTCCCCAAAGCTTAGAAACCAAACCAAACCAAAATAAACCAAGAAAAAGCAGGAAAGAATAGAGAAGAAAGTTGTTCTAAGAGCCAAGCTGTTTATTTCCTATTATTTAAAAATCTATGTTCCATTTTTTTGGATGGTTTTTTAAAGTTGGTATATATTCCGTGATTTTAAAAGATTGCAGAAAAAGTTTGAGAGGAAAAGGAAGCACATCTCTGACCACACTAATATTTGAAACTCTTTTGGTATGTTCTGATTAAAATCTATTGTAGTTTGTGTGTGGGATCGTGATTATGTAGCTATGCATTATTTTAGCAAACTTGATGCAACATAAAGAACAATTGTCTCAAAATAAGAATAACGGTGCTCTTACTTGGTCAGTGTGTTCATTGGTCCTATTGATATCATGAAGGAGTATTTTATTTCCTAACAGTATTGTTTGTGGACTTGCTTTTTGGTTCAGGATTTTGGCTAAGATTGCTGATTAACAACTTATCTAGGTTTAAGCTCTTGTGCATGGAAACTGTCACAAGTGAAAAAGCAAGACTCATGTGCCACAAACTTCAGGTTGACTCTGTGAAGGGCTGATGTTTGTTTTGACAAATGCCTAAAATTATAACATCTAATTGACTGCATTTCCACAAGGGAAACCATATAGGAAAATAGCCCTGAGCCATGAATGTTATTGGAACATTGGCTTTGGTTACTTTTATTCCAGGGTCCAGTTTAGCTCGATCCTAAGGCTGTGTTTTGATTTTACTTTTTTCAAATAATTCACTACATCTGTAAGCTAATTAACTGGCCATTCAAATTTCTTAGTCTACATGGAAGAACTGCTGGAGTAGAGTGAGTATAGAGTAATGCTTTTCTCCCTCTTCCTCTCTCCTCTGCTCCCTCCCTACCCTGTAGGCTGGAATCTTATACTTGTCTTTAAAAGGGTAACTAAAAATAAATAATGGGGCAAGGGCAAGTTGAAATTTATATGCATTTAAAAATGAAAAAAAAAAAAAAACCCTGGAATTGGGCTGGGCTATAAGTTGGGTATGGGTGGGTGATGTAAAGGGGTCTTTAAGCCAGTGGAGGGCACTTAGGACATCCAGATGGTGTGGAAAGAAGTGTCCCACAGTCAGGGTGTCATCTCTGGGCCTTATATGGGCCTTTGACAATTGTCTTGTTTCCAGGTCCTGCATTTCAAGGGGAATCTCTCCAAAGCTTAGAAAGTCCAGAGGACAGAGTTAGGGTCTCAATATAATGGCACTGGAATGGCAAACAAGGAGCCAGGAAAACACTATTTAAGACTGTGCATAATTACTCTTCCAGATCATTGAAGGGTATTTTTTGTTTGTTTGTTTGAGACAGGGTCTCCCTATGTAGTTCAGGCTGGTCACGAGTTCACTTTTGTAGCCCAGGCTGGTCACGAACTCAAACCGATCTTCCTGCCTCAGCCTCCCAAGTGCTGGGATTTCAGGTGTGCACCATCATGCCCAGTTTTGAAGGGTATTTTGAGTTATTATACCAATAATACAGTGAGTAAAATTTTGCACATGGGTTGGTATGAAAAGAAAAGAAACCTTTTTATTTGATGTAGGTACTCAGAATTAAACCCAGGGCTTTATACATTCTAGCTTATACTACTAAGCTATACCTTAAGCCAGATAGAAGCCATTTTTCATTGCATGGGTCTTTGAGGTAAAGTCAAGTGATATAGGGTATAGAAAGAGTCTGTTGTGTGGTGTGAACAGAGAGAGGGATCACTTTTGGGACAGTCAAGCTAGTCAATTTATAGCATCTTATACTGGTGAAGATCATATTCTGTTAGTAGACATGAATTATGTGTGTTTCCAAATATGTGGAGTGTCATCCTATAATAGGCTCTCTGCAAACAACAAGATGGAAATGCCATGAGGGAGGTACCTAGCTAAACTGGAATTCTGGACAGAGGCTGCCTGGGTTTACCACAAAAAGACAAAAATGCTTAGTTTCTCAATTTCCATGTGTATGAAATGGGAGTGTAAGAAAACATTCCATAAGGTTAGGGTAAAGATTAAAGAAATTGATAAATGTCAAGGTGTTAGACCTGAGATTGGAACAAGTGCACTCCCGTATTGGCTACCTATTATGATCATGTTGGTGATGCCAAGCTAAACTGCATTTTAGCTGTCTTCGAGTGGCAACACATTCAGGGGGCAAAGTCCTGCAGACTGAGATTCCATCAGGAAAGCTGGCGGAAGTCCATCCTTTGCCTTTGGCAATGGCACAGGGAGCACCTGCCTAGACACTGGCATTGTCCATCAGTAGACAAAAACTTTTCCATTGTTCAATTGGATGCTTTAGCAATAAGCCAATAAATAATTTAGTTAACATTTCTTGGCCTTAGTGTCACCAGAAATGCCCTGTTTTCCAATTCATCTTTGCTGGCAAAATCTTGAACCATGATTCCAGTAACAAAATGAGAACCAGTTCAGAGATTCAGTCTGAAATGACTGTCCTTGGATTTTAAACAAATAAATAACGTCCAAATTAGAGTATATTTAGTGTAGGAATGTACTCTAGGAAGAAAAGAATCCAGCCAGAAAAGAATCAGGGGAGAAACAATAGCCTGTGTTAGCTTATTAACTTTGTACCTTTTACTCCTTCCTTTTACTAGTAATGTTTAACAAGACTTTATTGATAACAATAGCCTTGATTTGCAAAGGGGAACAAAAGATCACATTGTGGGCACCAGACCAATCCTTGCATACAACATCTGCAAGCCAAGGACTTCATTAATAATTGATTTCAGAGGGACCGTAGTAGCCCATATGGACCTGTCTTTCGCCAGCACTCTTCATCACAATGTATTGCTTGATTTATGAATAATTGTAGGATATTAGTTCTGGAAGGCCCTGGAAATTGGAGGACCTATTCAGAGGCAGAACCAGACATCCTGACTCCAATTATAAAGCATGTGACACTAACTGTATGTGGGCTCTTTCATGAACAGAATCTTAACATTGGATGCAGACAGAAAGAATCTGACAGCTCCGGGGTATAAACTATTTCTCTGAGCAGGTCACTATGGGTGATGTCCAAACATGCCTGATTCCATCTTCTTAGCATCTTCACAAGACTGAATCTCTATGTGAGAGAATGAGGATTGGGTTTCAGAAATTGTTCTGCGAGAAGGACAGTCACTGGCTCGTAGGAAATGTCTTCAGTGGGCCCGACTGGTAGTCTGGGGCTCTGTTCAACACTGTGTATCATACTCACCTGGGTGCTGCCTCATTTTGGGGCTCACTAGCATCTAGGAAGCCAGGTGGGAGGAGTGGACCCTGCTCGTTCTTTTCCTAATCGCCTTCCTACTCCCCTGTGAAGAAGGCCAAGGAATAGCACTGGCAGCCCGAGCACTCGCCTGGCATCTCTGATATCGTGGGTATTTATGGGCTGTGTTTCCACCTTTCCCACTGTGAGTAGACTGGATGCACGGCTTCCAGTTTGGCACCCGTCACCCTCAGCTCCATGATGTATGGACCGCTACCCAATCACTCCTGGTCCTATGTGTATCTGACAATCTGGCCTCTTGTTTTTCTAAGAAGAGAGTTTTGATATTCAGTGCCTGACTTGTTGGTTGTGTGGATTTATCGTAACCTACTGCTCAGGCCACAACTGTAGTGTGGCTGGACTTGGCTGTGGTGGCACTCCATGCTGGGGTCCACCTTCAACTCAATTCTGACTGGTTTCGTATAGCTGAGTGCTCTAACTCCAACACAAGGGGTATGTTTTTCACCTTCCTATGCTCCACAGAGTCACTGCACCTAGAGATGAGGGCAGAATTTCTATTGCCCACAGCTTATTGACACCTCCCAGTTGTAAAGCAGTTGGGTGCTTCTTAGGGCTGAAAATGCCAAGACTCAACCTGGCAAAAGATGGCAACAGTATCAGCTACAGATTCCACAGGGGATGGGAAGAAGGGAGGAGGATGGAGGCATTGCCAAAGCTTGGAGCCTTGAAATAAAATTACAGTGCACACTGGTACTATGAAGGAAGTCCGGGGAAGACTTCTTGAAATATGGCAAAATGTCCCAGAGTGCAACGTGATAAAACCTTTCCAGAGCCTTGATGAGAATAGAAGTTCCTCTTGACCTTTTCCTCCCTTCTGCAGGCATGGTGATCCCCTGCGCTTTCTCCTTTCACAGGGAAATTCTTTTGCTAACTGCAAATGCCTGTAACTTCTGACATCCATGATAAAGGCCCTTTGCCTTGTAGGGTATCCAGCCTCTGCTGGGTATGGCAACATCTCCCTCTGTCCTTGCCCAGCCCTTGGAGACTCACAAACTTGAGTTTTCTACTGGCTTCTATTCAGATCATATCCCGGGTCTCAGCCTCAAGTAGATGTTTCATATCACGGTGAAGTGCTGGGCTCTGAGGCATGGGGTGTCATGGTTCCACCACGCAGACTCTGACAGGCTCGGGCCTCTTTGCTTCCCATTTGAGAGAACCAGTTGTTTGTGGGAAACCATGCTGTCATATTTGAACTGGGGCAGTCCAATATCTTAGTCCTTTTTGTGTTGTCATAAGAAAATGTCTGAGAGGAGTTAACTTAGGCCATAAATAGATTTATTTAGCTTAGACTGGAGGCCTCAGGGGATGGTACTGGCATCTTCGATCTGGTGAAGGGCTTCTGGCTATATTCCAACACAGCAGGTGGTACCATGCCAGGAATATGTACAAGATGGAAAGATCATGTGGCAAGACGAGAAACAAGAGAGAGCCGGGGTGCCAAGGCACTTCTTTTTGTAACAACCCATTTTTGTGGGAAAAATAAGTTGTCCCTGCAAGAACCAATCCATTCTGCATTAGTCTATTCAGGGAAGTGGAAGCTCATGACCTAATTACCTTCCACTAGGCCTTACCACTTAAGGTTTTCTTCACCTCAGCACTAGTACACTGAAACCAAACCTCTAGCTCACAACCCTTTGGGAGATAGACCATAGCCAAACGCTAACACCCGACACTCTTCTGGAGAGCCTCACTTCAGTGTCTGTGCTCGTGTCTCTATCAAGTTCCACCTTCACTGGAGTTACGATGTCTGGGGTTCCAGTCAAACCTGCCCCTCACAGAAAGGCATTTCCTGGCATAGAGAAACAAACAATCAATCTGTTGTCAAGAGTGAGCGTGAA